>JAMPIV010016467.1:0-143160 GCA_024509875.1 Oreohelix idahoensis | reverse complement strand
ATAGAAAAAAAAAACTTATTCCAAACCAATACCTGCAGTAAGAAGAGGAATACCCCCAGGAAAAAATAATCAACGCACCAATTCAGCGACTCCCGAACAATAGCAGTTGCATAAACGGAGAGTCTGGGGCTGAACTGGACAAATACTAGGACTCAAATTAGTCTAAATACGTGTTTGATTAATTCACTGGATTGTATGCAGTCGGCAGAGGGGTAAGCATAACTGAAGTGAGCTCACTGTATGTGTGTTGTTAATGAACGGAACGAAAGAATTTATTTCTTAAGTTACTACTTCTTTACCATCTTTCATTTTTATCTCTCACTAATCTGAGTGTCCCCAGGGTAGGTTACATTAAGGACTTATTCTTTACCCGTCCTGAAATACCCCTACCCCATTGTTAATTATTTTTGATCTTTTGGGTAAATTACCTCTGTCGGGATCTTTCCTAGTTTCCCCTATACCAGAGGTTGAGCCTATTAGATTTATATTTTCATTTCTCTTATGTAACTAAAATTCATTGATGTAATGTTTTTTTTCTTGATGTCGTAATATTTTCTAGTAAATAATAAACTTACTAAACCTTAAACCAGAGTGTCGGTCAAAACCCCATGCCTTTACATGTGATCCATAGTTTATACATATATATATATATATATATATAAATATATATATATATATATATATATATATATATATATATATATATATATAATATATATTATATATATATATATATATATATATACACATACATATACATATATACATATATTTACATATATATATATGTATATGTTTTCACGTCTGTACGTATGTCTGTCACAAAAGTGAGTGTACGTGAGGATAGTGTAAATTGAATCTGTATCAAGTGAGAAAGTGCGTCTACTTTAAATAGAGTCGTAAAAACATAGGATGGATTAGAGCAATTACTAAATCCAAGACTGTTCTTTCTCTTACACCAGTTCTTCTCGTGAAACAGGAACTATTTCTTTCACCTTCCTCTCACTAGTTCTTACCATCACTTCTACTAGAAAAAGGACCATAATTTCCTCAGTCCTATGTTCTCAAAATTTACGACAAGGGAGCCTTCACAAGATATTTTCAGAAGTCACGAACAATGTTGCATTGGGCTGAACAATTTTTAACGCATTGTATCTGGTCCGTCGACTTGTGTGAAGGATTTAAGCAATGGTTTAGCCCGTTCAAGCACCCAGTTGGTGTAATTCAACGAAATTCCTCCTACAAGTAATAGCTCTGTTTAGAGGTAAATATATGTCTAGGTATATATATATATATATGTATATATATATATATATATATATATATATATATATATATATATATATATATATATATATATACACACACACACACACACACACACACACATATAAAATTAATGTTCTGGCTCATACGTTTGCTTTCATACATATAAAAAAATGAAGCGACTATGATTGTTTAGTTTTAAAACAACATGTAACAATTTAAATAACGAATTAGTCTTTAACAGTTAAAATCAATATGGAAAGATTGGTGAAATATAGATAACATTTTTCGTCACGGAGACATAGGTGAGTATTTATCAAAAGTCCGTTGCTTTCGCCTATTTTACAAGAAACTTAACTCTAGCTGAGTCCTGCAGCTGTGGTTCATCAATTCTGTGATGACGTAAGCCTTCTCCACACTCTTCCACTGTAGGCGGTAAGGGTGGAGGCTTTTATCTCACACCAGCGGCGTTAGTACCACAAATCGTCTGATGGCTTGCAACCACGAATTTTATAACAATATAAAAACAAATGCCCTCTGCTAAGTACATTTATTTGGAGCACCCTAACAGGCTCACGTTCCCGTTGTCCGCTCACCAATGTTAAACTCACAGAAGAATTTAATTCTCGAGCACGCACAACGTAACTCCCAGAAGGTGGTAAAAATTCACAAATATTACTCTGAGGATTAACGGGTAAAATGTGTCTGGGCAGTGAGAATATGATTTGTGCCTGAATTAACATTAACAAGTTACATAAATCTCACAAAATGATATGCTACACTTGAGGCACATATGATGTAGTCATCACTCATCACTGCTCCAGCCGGAGTCTGATGTCACCTCTGCTGTCGGGTTTTCCCGCACGACTAGCAAAAAACAATCACCAGCGCTTGCTGTGGTGGTTCATGAATATATTCTTTTCATATGCTGAAGTTGCCAGCCTCATATATAACCACTTAGCAAGAAACATGTAAAATGTACATTAGTAAATAAATTGTTTACACTTACCACAACATTTTGAGAATACACAATCTCCTTGCACAGATTTAGACTGGACACAGCTCTGTATTAGAAGCTTCAAAATCACTTAGGTCGGAGAAATAAGAGTTAATTCATCTGACGACGGATGTTCTGCAAAATCACTGGCCTGGGAAAATTTTTGTTTAATTTCTCTATGACTTGTGATCAAATTCCTAGGTTCCAGTCTTGGTAAGTGAAGTACTGGTCCTTTTAAGTTTACAGTCTTGTATTAAAAATGCGGGTTTACTTGTAAATGCCAAAGTTGCCCAATACTCGATATGTCACTTATAGTTGTGGTATTTCTAAGTCCAATGTCTCCTTTTTCTTTCTGGCTGTTAGGAGTCGCTAGTCTGACGTTTGCGCTGCAGCGTGTGTACTGACTTTGATTTCACTACATTATATATCACAAACCTCAGTTCCAATTCCAGCTGTGTTTCCGCCTAATTTTCCAATGAGATGCATTTTATATTTCGGTCTCTTAAATCAACCTATCCAATCGAATCTTGTTCAGCCCTTCGTGGGTAGGAGTGTTTCAAATAAAAAAATACCCTCACGTGATTCAAAATATTAAATTTAATATCCACGCGTGACCTCTTCATATCGCTGCGTCAGACTTCCGCCAGCATCTTGTGCTATCTTCACAAGCAAATGTTGTGCACTGATACTGCCTCGATGCTATCGGCTGCAAATCTTGAGTTTCTAGATAGATTTCTCTGTAATCTCGATACAGAACGTACATCGGAAGCGATTACCTCATTATCTCCCGTCTTGTGCAAACATAGGGATAGTTGTTAGCCACCTGGACCGTCACATTCAAAGGGATCAATAGAGATGACCGTCTCTATCCAATTTGGCCAGTCGAATGAAGCGAAAACTTATCAGTCGCTGATCGGCCAAATTACATGCCGTTATTACAGTTCTGTCTAGGATCGGCTCAAAGCAAACATGTGAAAGTTAAAGATCGTCCCGTGGCCGATACTTCCGTAGGGGTGTGGAGTGTTAGAGACTTCACCCTACTAGATCCAACATAGAGAGCAAAATAATGAATGAATGGGCAAAAAAATATATGCGAAATAATAGAGATGAGTGAGAGGAAGAGAAAAATGAAGAAATAAGTGATGCTGCCGGAGTGGACGTGAGATCGCACAACCGTTTCGTCACAATTGTATCAAGTGAATCATGGACACATTGCTAACAAATATAAAAATCTTTGCAGAGATGTGGTTTCTTAAAAGAATGTTGCTTATTACAAGGGGGTGGGGGTGGGGGAAAAGAAATAACGTCTTATTTTTCTCTTTTCACTCCTTAAGGAGCACTGGGTCACAGCTGTAGCACGTTCCCTTGCAGAAATCAATCAATACTCTTTAGCTCCCTTAGGAGCATAGGCCTTCAACAAACACATGCCAAGTCTTCCTGTCCTGTGCCATCCGCTCAAGTTCTTTCCATGTTTTCCTCATCATTTTCCCCTCTGTATCCACTTCGCTTTTGGTCTACCTCTGCCTCTCTTTCCCTGTGGATTCCAGAACAAGGACTGCCTTGTAATGCTATCAACAGGTTTCCTCAATGTGTCCTATTCATCGCCAGCGTCTTCTCAACTCTTGTTCCACTGGCACTTGCAGAAAGCCTGTATCAAAACATTGTGCTCGTGCAGTGTGGTTTCTATGGTTATTTGTTTTACAGGATGGAGTTGCCAAACCCATGCACAACCTCATATTAGTTCGCCACTTAGAGTGTGCCTGTTAAGCGCTTCTCGGAAACCCCCCGAGAACAACGGGAACTGATTAAATGAAAGACTGTTTGAGAGCAATATTCAACAATGTCATCTTCTATGTGTGAACGGTGGTTTGGTTTTAGAAAAATAAGTGAGTGTAGAAAAATGGTTTGGAAAAAATGAATGGATTTGTTAAAAGACTGTTCGTCTTTGTTGAAGGGAAGTGATATGTGTGGAGGAGTGCTTTGGGTAAAGGGAGGAAACTCTGTGGTTTCCACTTGGAAGATGTAGTAGTTATGTTTAGAATTAAGCATATTAAGTGAGTCCAAAATTGTGGTAGGACAAATTTGCAAGTAAAGTTTTTCTAACAAGAATTGAAGAGAAGTGTAGGGTTGTGAGTCTAATCATCAAAGGGAGATAACTTGGAATTACGTCCCTTGTAAGTTTTGGTGGGTGAGCAAGAAAAAAATACGCACGAGAAAGTTGTGGTAGGATGAATACATTTTAAGAGTGAACGGAAAATGTTAGAACGGGAAATTAGGCAGTGAGATTTGAAACGCGCTGAGCGTGAGCTAGCAAGTGTGTGCTAGAGAGATGGTAGTTTTTGGAAGTTCATTAGTGAGGAGGTTTTTGATATTCATGTCTCTGGAAAACAAGCCATTTTGATGTGGTTGTGGCTACTGTGGTTACAAACACGCCATAACAAGAGTTATGTTCTCAAGTTGTCAAGGTTTTGTGTTTTTCAAGACAGCAGGTATGATTGCAGTTTTATATTGAAGATAGATCTTTTGTTAGATAAAACAGAGACAGACGTAGTGAACAGGTAAACTAGGAGAAAATCAACATCCCTGGCAGTGTAGACCAGTCTTCTAGCAAGATACACCAGAAGGTCACTAAGTGAAAAGTTATAAAGATAAACTAACTTTCTTAGAAGATCACCCAGGTGACATAGCAGTGGAGAAATTTGACGAGAGCAGATCAGTGGCAGATATGATTTTCAGATGTTCGCTAAATTGAGAAGAATGTACGAATGGGAATAATATCAAATTGAATGCATAAATCTATGAGATAAATTCGCAGAAGAGAGAAGCGGATTCTACTTTATGTAAATACAACTTTGAAGTTCGTTTTACTGCTGTTGGAGTACAGTGTGTCAACAGAGTTAGAAACCATCAATTATCTGTACGTCTTATCTAACAGTGTATTTCATCACTTGTTTACATCAGAGTGTTTACATTGTCTGCTCACACATGCTGACCACTGGTTAGGGCAGTGATCTGAACCTCTAACATCAACACTATACGAACACTATAAATAAATGAAAACTTTAACCCACGCAATCACGGCCACATATGCATGTCTTGAAATGTGGGAAACGTCGAGCAGCGAGGTTACCATTACATTTCTAATAAAATCAAGGGGAAGCAATTAAATCCCCTGAGAAAACGCGTGAGATAAAAAACTCAATTCACTTCAGTCCAAGCTTTTGTAAAGTGCAGGCTAGCAATTTAAATTATATTCGGAATCAACAACGCTGTTTGTAAGGAAGAATACTTTTTCATTTATAGTTACCATCATCAACATCATCATCACCATCATCAATATCATCATTATCAACATCATCATCGCCATCATCATCGCCATCATCATCAACATCATCATCACCATCATCAATATCATCATCAAGATCATCATTATCATTATCACCATAATCATCAACATCATCATCACCATCATCAATATCATCATCATCATCATCATCATCATCATCACCATCATCATCAACATCATCATCACCATCATCATCACCATCATCATCACCATCATCGTCAACAGCATCATCATCACTATCATCATCAATATCATCATCATCATCATCACCATTATCATCAACATCATCATCACAATCATCAATATCATCATTATCAACAACATCATCATCACCAACGTCATCAACATTGTCAGGAACCACTTATCATGGAGAACACTCCACGGATTACACCGCTGCTGTGTGGGTTTATAATAACAACTATAGGCTCGCCCTACTAAGGGTATGACCACACAACAATGGCTGGCAAAAGTATTAAACACCTTTAACAGGTACTTCCCTTTAATAATATACACACACAATAAGGCCTCACACGGCCATCAAACGCATCAAATACAATAATGAGAAAACCACTGTAAACCTGCCTTAGCAGCTTAAACTATCACCTCCATACACGAAGGTACAAACTATACGCCAAATGGCTGCTATAAATATCGCTCACCTGAGCGGCACAACTATGAGAATGACACACTCAAAATCATCGACATCTTATAAAACTACGGCCTGTAGACAATAACGATCTAGACCCTTCACTGTTCTAGACTTAACAATGTAATTATCACCAACGTCCGAAAACATGGCAGGCACTCAGTTTACAGTCTTACAATATAGTCCACACAGCGATCTCGCTAGCATAAGGGAAAACGTCTTTCCCGGACAAAAGACTCACTTCTCACTCATTAATTTTGCGCCTTTTTCCCCGACTTCCGGTAGTCACATGACCCACCAGTTCGGCTAACTTCGGCCTCTCCCGACTGGCTTTTCGACGAACACAAGACATTAAATGCACTGCGAAATAACGCTGTGACAAACATCATCATCACCATCATCAATATCATCATCACCATCATCATCAACATCATCATCACCATCATCAATATCATCATCATCAACATCATCACCATCATCAACATCATCATCAATATCATCATCATCTTCTGTGCTCTCCTCGGGGAGCATAGATCCACCACTGCAGCTGCTCCACTGGCAGGAGGCCTGCACAAAGTCGTCACGTGATCTTGCAGAGGTGGTGTCTATATCAATTTGTTTTACATGATGAGGTTCCCGACCCCGTGCACATCCTCAACTTAGGCGTCTTGTACGATATGCTTGATAGTGCAGTAGTCACAATTTTTCTTCTTCTCTTCAGAGACCACCGGGGACTACACTCTGCTATCACCAGTTATACTTAGTGTTAATTTTAAAGTGTTAAAGGAACAGGTCATGAGGTAGAAAGCGCACACCATAGTTCTTTTCCTTAGCATATCTTGATGGGCTACTTGCTCGTGTAATTCATAAAAAGAAGCATAATATGAAACGAGATTGTACGTTATTTTAGAGCGAGTAACGGCGAGAACAGTTTTATAAAGAGTGTGACAGGAAACGATGTCAACCAGTTCGCGTGATTTCTTACCGTGTTTCCCTTCACGTTGTTGACAGAAAACAGATTGTACAGATCACACAGCTAGAGGGACCACACGAGTTTTATTGCTGGACTTTCTTGTTCTGATTCAAGGTCGTCGTTAAGTCCAATTTTAATATGAACTGTGCTATTTTCGGAGTTTTTCAGTAATAATCTGACAGTAAAAAAAAATTATATGTAACATCTACGCTACAACACTAGTACACCACTATCACAATAATCTTCATCAACATCATCATCAACGACGTCATCATCATTATTATAATGATCGTAGTCGTAATCATCATCATCACCATCATTATCATCATGAGCACCATCGCCATCATTATCGCCACCAGTCTCGTCATCATTGCGGGGTGTCAACAGCGCGTTTTCGCGGGCAGCACTGGTGTAGCTTAAGGTCTTTTTCAGGACTAGCCCTTGTCAGGGCTTGACCATTGTTGGGTTCGTTTTCTAACGTTCAAGAGTGTTATTTACGCGAATGGTTTTGATAGAACGAAAATGTCATAAATGTTCTTCAACACGAACACCAACAAGTAGTGATGAACTGGTTATTGACTGGCAGCACACAAGGCTGTGATGATTGTACATATATTTTATTGAACGTGACATATACGACGTTGAACAAGACGGTCATATTTACAGTTGCAAAAAGGTCATTACATCAAAATGTTGATCATTGACTTTTCAAGTTTATGAAGATCCTCTACAATTAAGTCCTCTCATTCAAGTGACTAAAGATCGATCACTTCCTTTGCCATAGCATATGTATTGTAGTAACGTCCGTTGACCTTCTCTCAAGGACGTATCCTATGACCAACGGATTAATTCTCACTGAGTAATATTTCTTGTCATACTCGCACTAATTCCAGACTTCCTTCATACAATATTTAGGTAGCATAGATATATAACAATCCAAACAAAGTCATCCACAACAATACGACCAGGTTAGAGTTCTGTATTGACCAACCTCTCTGTATCCATGCCACGACTTTGGCATTTACGAAAATACGGCATATAAACATAAGAAGTATGCAAATCAATTAACTTTGTTTCTTCGTAGGAATCCTCCCCTCTACGGTAATTCAAAAGGGCTAACGACTCCGTCTGTCCATTCTAGGAAGGACATACTGTGATGACTTCCCGCTAGATCAGAACTATGAGCGGCCTTATACATTAATTTACTCAATAAACATTCAATGACATGGGGCGACACTTACATGATACTTCTACTCTTGGCTGCATCATGAACCAGTAGAGATCATACAAAAGTAATGGCTTCTTCCAAACTTGCCAATAAAATATTCCAAGAAATATACCTCGGACATAAACACGGTCCGTACTGCCCCGAACTCACATGACGTCACTATTTTCCAAACTAGGTTACCCGTGCGTCCAAAGCAACTCACACTGCATTGTGCACGTCAGTGCGTGAATCAATCGAACGCACAAATAATAAAATATATAAAGACTGGTGCGTACATTTGGCAGGACCGAAGACTACCCCCTTAGGTAATAAATGTACGTAACAACCATACTAGCTGGTAGAAACTGTTAGTTCTTTTTTCGGGGCTTGATCATGCTGGCTGGTAGAAACTATTAGTCCTTTTCAGGGCTTGACCATGTTGGCTGATAGAAACTATTAGTCCTTTTCAGGGCTTGACCATGTTGGCTGATAGAAACTATTAGTCCTGTCAGGGCTTGACCATGTTGGCTGGTAGAAACTACGTACTAGTCCTTTTCAGAGCTTAGTATTTATCAACGCTGCACTTCGGTTGACAGCGTTCACTTATTTATGAAAAGCGATTGCGTTTTGATATAGCTGACACACTTTGGTCTAAAACAGGCATCTCTGCCGCACTTCAGTTCTTTACTCCAAGAGTTCTGAAGTCTTTCACTCGTGTTTACTTAACGCAGAGCGTTTAGAGACCCGCATTCCCCTCGCTGCGTAGTTACCGGGTTTACAGTCTATGCAGCTGTAAACGGGTACCTGACTCTCCTCTTGTGTTAAGAAGGAAAAAGACAGCGGGGGAAGAGAACTGGTCTTCCAGCCTCTTTAAAAATATACCTAGTATTATGAAGTCTGTAACATTTCACTCTCCAACGGCAGTATCTGATGTGGGACTAATTTTACCTTTACCATTACTTGTGCACCATAGACCATGACCACAGTGCCATCCATCAACCCTTTTTTCCATGTTAGGTTCGCAATCGTCAGGGAAACGCAGTCTTTAGGAATTTGTTGCCAATGTGGCCGGGGTGGGATAATCTGTTCGGTTTGGTATCTTCAAGTAAGATTTTATTTGTACTAGCTATATCGCCAGAGATATGAATTTCTTGATGAGATGGATTCCAGGTTCTTTTTATGACTATTACTTGGCAATAGCAACAGCATAATAGTCTTCTCGCTCAATGCCTACTCGCTGTCATACTGAGCAAACGTGTGTGGGCCGTGTCTCACATTTATAATTTTTGACACAGGCATTTAAAATTATATTTCAAGGATTTTTATATCGGTGTATTCCTTTTTGGATTGTGAATTTTGTGAAAATGACATTGTGTTGATTTAACAGATGGTATTTGAAAAATACCAGAAATTTATTACTGCAAATGCCTTCTACAATGCTTTTAACAATGACCACGTGACTCGTACTGACGGCTGTAAAGAAGGGACCGTCAGCCAGAGTATTTTCTTGGCTACCAGCCCCTCTTAAACAGATAAGGTTTCCAGCGGATCAATGTATTTCACTGGCAATTAATCCCAGTGGGCATGTAAACATGTCACACTTCGAGATCGGCCATCACTCGCAGGTAATAAAAGCCGCTAAGGACTGTAGATTGCGATCAAAAATTACCCTCTAGACCAAAACAGGGCTCTTCGCGTTAAACTGCAGGGATGTAACTGTCGTAAAACGTGTGTGTAAACCCACTTCTTTGTTAATACATACGCACAGCCAATCCACGTTCAACAGACTCTGACAGATTAAATTACACGAAGTCAAGTTCCCCAAGATGGCGGCAGACAGAATAAAATTAGGCATAAGCCCTGTTTTTCAGAAATGGGTCATGGAAAGTACGAAATCGTCGGCAATAAAAATGTACCAAATCGTCGAGAACCAATCAAAAGAGTTCCTTACGCACTGGCAGATTCCCTGCGTCTACCTATATAAACGGGCGCATTTTATTCAAAATAAAAATACACACAAACACGAAGGCCAGCTAGACCGACTGGGGGAAGAGAAAGTTGTCAAGATCGATTTATGGCTTATCTGCGTGACCAGGCACTCTTGCTTCACTAAAGTCGAGTCAATATCTAGCTTGTATTTATCTTAGAGGGTAGGTAAACTTACTATAAACTTGTAGGAGAATATGCCCACTTCAGATATATAATGATTGTATTTTGTGTGTGTCATTTACACTACCTACACCTGTATATATTTAATATATTTTGTTTTACTATGAATGTATCAGGTATACTGATTGTATCTTGGGGAAATAGGTATAATGATTGTATTTCTTGATATGATTGATGAAGACGAAAACCAATCCGAAATATAACCAAACAGTCCTTGTTAGGACTCATATAACTCCACTCTGTGATATAACCAAACAGTTCTTGTTAGGACTCATATAACTCCACTCTGAAATATAACCACTCATATAACTCCAACCTGAATATAACCTATGACGATATCATGTATAATGATTGTATGTTATAGTATCATGTATAATGATTGTGTATGACTGTTGAAGAAGGAAACCACCAGAAAATAGCCTACACCTGTATATATTTAGTATAACTTTTTGTTTTACTATGAATGTATCAGATAAACTGATTATATCTTAAAGAATTAGGTATAATGATTGTATTTCCTGGTATGATTGTTGAAGAAGAAAACCAACCCGAAATATAACCTAACAGTCCTTGTTTGGACTCATATAACTCATCATCTCATCTCATCTCAGCCCGTAACCCGTCATGGGTCGTAGGGGTGCCATGGTGGAAGCATCGGCAGACAGGGTCCTCCACTGCTCTCTATCCTCAGCAATGCGTACAAGTGTGGAAAAACCGTGTCCTGCCCATTCTTTGATGTTATCAGCCCAGGATTTTCTCTGCCTTCCTCTTCTCCGTTTACCTTCGACTGTTCCCTGAAGGATCGTTTTCGAAAGGGAGTCATGACGAGTTACATGCCCAAACCAGGCAAGCTTTCGACGTTTCACTGTTGACAAAAGTGGTTCTTGGTGGCCTGCATAGGTGTTTATCTTCTCTCTAACATAGACATTTGTTTTGTGCTCTTTATAGCAAATGCGCAAAATTCTTCTATAACATTTATGCTCGAAAGCCTGAATCCTTCGCTCCGTATCTGCAGTGAGTGTCCAGCTCTCACACCCATACAAGAGAATAGATAATACAAGTGATTTGTATAATTTGATCTTCACAGGAAAACTGATGTTACTTTTCCAGATCACATTCAACCTTGTCATGGCAGCTGAGGCCATCTCAAGTCTTGTCTTGATTTCTTTAATTGATCTTCCATCACTGCATATAGTGGACCCGAGATATTTAAAGGTGTTAACTTCTTCTAACGTTTGCCCATTTAACGTAATGTTGGTCGGAACATGTTTCTTATGGCTATTCACCAATATCTTGCTTTTTTTCTATATTAATTTCCATCCCATACGTTCTTGTTACTTTCTCCAGTCTAGAGGTAAGGTCTTGAAGTTCTGATTCTGATCCAGCTATCAGATCAATATCATCAGCAAAACGTAGGTTGCACAGAGGTCGGCCTCCAATCGATATGGTTGATTTATAATCGTAGAGAGCCTCTTGCATAATATGTTCTAGATAAATATTAAAGAGCACTGGGGACAGGATACATCCCTGCCGAACTCCTACAGTTGTTTTGAAAAATTCTCCAATGTCGTTGCTTGCAAAAAAACAGCACTGCTTGCGTCCTTGTATAGTGCTTCAATGATATCTATGATGTTGGTATCAAAATTGAATTTTTTCATTACTTGCCATAAGCCTTCATGCCAGACTCGATCGAAGGCTTTTGTGAAATCGATGAAGTTATGGTATAAATCGTGTTGATGTTGGAGATGTTTTTTCGATAAGTAATCTAATATTGAAGATTTGTTCTGAGGTACTTCTTTTTTGGTCTAAAGCCAGCCTGTTCCTCTGACAAGATTTCTTCTGATTTCTGTTTTATTCTGTTCAAAAGTATCCTTAACATCACCTTACTTGGATGACTAATAAGGCTAATGGTTCTGTAGTTCTTGCACATTTTTAGATTTCCTTTCTTTGGAAGCGGTATTACTAATGACTGCGTCCATTCTTTTGGCCATTTTTTTGTACTCCATATCTTCTGGCAAATTGTTGTCATGATTTTTACTATATCTGGTCCTCCATATTTCAAGAGCTCTGCTGGGATATTATCCACACCCGGTGACTTCCCTCCTTTCATCGAACATATAGCCTCTTCCACTTCTTCCCGTAATATTGCTGCATTTCCGAGTTCCCTGTTTTCGCACTTAATGTTGTTTAATATGCCTAAGTTAGTGTCAAGTTTACAGTTATATAATTCTTTACAATATTCTGTCCATCTTCTCATTACAGCTGTTTTTTCATTGAGCAGAGCCCCATTGCTATCTTCTATGACAGTTACCCTGGGCTGTTGGGGTTTTGATAGTTTTCTTAATGTGTCAAAAGCTGCCTTGCTGTTACCTTTTATTAGCCCCGTATTAATGGACTCACATTGATCAGCTACCCATTTTTCTTTGGCCTGTTTCATTTTCTTCCTAATATTTTTATTCACCATACTGTATTGCCATGCTGCTTCAGGAACCTCTTTCTTAACCTTTTTCATTTCTCGCCGTGTATCACATAACTTCAGAATGTCATCTGTAACCCATGGTTTGTTTATTTTCTTTCTTTTACCAAGTATTTCTGTTGCTGATTCAATGAGCACGTCTTTCATGTTCTCTGTGATTGAGTTGATATCATCCTCCAAAAAGTTGAGAGCTGCGAATTTTCCTCCAACAGTTGCCTCAAAGATTCCCGCGATTTCTGGATCTTTCAGTTTGTCTAAATTGAATCTTAACTGAGAACATCTGTTTTGATTATAGTTCTTTTTAAGTTTAAGCTTGAGCGTCATCAATACCATGTCGTGATCACTACCAATGTCGGCGCCAGGAAAAGTCCTAGTCTTGGCTTTATTAATACTGGACTTGAATCTTTTGGATACAAGAATAAAATCAATTTGGCCATGTATCTCAGTTTTTTGGGGCATGCCACGTTGTTCTTCTTGATAACTTATGAGGAAATAGTGTATTTGCAATGGTTAGTTTATAGTTGCTGGCAAATTCTAGTAGCCTTAGTCCTCGATCGTTAGTTTCACCTGTCCCAAATCTCCCCACTGTACCAGCCCAGTGACCGTATGCATCTGGCCCTATTTTAGCATTCCAATCACCTAACACGATGAGAAGATCTTTCTTTGGAATTTTCTTAATTGCTTCATCCAGATTGTCATAAAATGTATCAATTTCCTCATCCTCATAGTCAGTAGTGGGGGCGTATACCTGTATGATGGAGATGTTCTTTGGATGTGCTGCAATACGAATGGTGATAAGCCTGCTATTTATTGGGGTGCAGCTGATGACAGAGTTCAATCTATCTTTATGTACGATAAAACCTACTCCATGCTGATGTTTAGACTCATCTCCACTAAACCAAATATAACTACAACAGTATTATTAGGATATATTTTACCAGCCAATATTGCACTTATCAGAGATGGCCTGGTATATTATAGGTGAAAGGAAACGGTTGTATCATACCTAGGTGTACAAATTATTGGATGTATTCATGTATAGAATTATCAGAAAAAATGTTTTGCAAGTAGACACATGTCTTGTCTCGCTATTGCTAAATCATACTGAGCTATGTTGTCATTCATCCTACATGCAGACACCTGAGACACGTTCATCTCATACACACTAGAAATAGGTGGGCTTGATGACAGAAATTAGCCCCTATTTTTTCCTTGTTACAGGTTTATTCGTGTCATCCAACCTGAGGTCGTATGTTCGAGTCAATCCAGCTGCCTGGAACTTCGCAAGAGTGCAGTGATTGTACCGGAGCTACATCCTTAGTCCCCCTCAGTCTTGGTTGGGCTAAAGGAACGATCATCAGCGGGTGTTGTGTGCAACAAATTAGGAAGGACAGAACTGTTTTAAGAGATGAGTACACATTAGTACCATTTCCGTCGGCAATTGTGAGCAATTAACTGTCAAGGAAGAAAAAGTGATTTAGCGTAGTGAGAGACAAGATTAACAGCACAGCTGATACATTTACTATAATTGATTAACACCACAGCTGATATAATTTTTGTTCCTATAATTGGAAGACTTGAAATATATATTATATATATATATATATATAAATCATATGTAAACTTACAAATCCATTGCATTCCATCTTCCAACATCCACCTTTCAGCACAAGAGTAGATGGTGTATATACTTAATAAATAAGGAAATTGTATCTGAACGACTTGTTAAGTTTATAATTGTTAAGTGAAATCTGTTTCCTTGTTTTAATATCGCAGTTAGTTACACAGCGGGGTGGCATTTTAAGACTGTCTCCACTCTACTAATTTTTCGAGATCAGATCATTCACAGCCATAACTAATTTGTGATACCAGTAGTTCTCTCATACACTGGGACTTCACCATTTTCCTGCAGAAATTCTATTTCTCTATTGTCAGTACTATACTGATCCTAGAGCCAATAAAAACCTCACGCTACAGTAACAAAGAGTCGGATTTAACCTTCAAAACAGCAAATTACGGTAAATGTGCTACTGTACTCTTCCACAATATATATCATTAGGAGGCATTTCGCAAAACGTGTACCAAACACTACCAGACTGACCATTTCGAGACGAGAGCAGATAAACAAGGTGCTTTTGTAGAAGATTTAATCAATACACCACTACTATCTGTGCATCTTTACCATACTAAAAACAAGGTGATGGCTCAAAGAACTGCCACTGTTATTGAGTCATGGCTGGAAACAGACTTTGTCAGTTTAAATGAGTCTGCACAAAACATAATTTTTTACCACAAAATTGGACTCGACAATATGTTTACTCCAGCTCGCAATAAACATTACATCATCAGCTGCCAACGTCTCATCTGCTGTTAGCGAAATCTTCAACATTAACTCTAGCATACTCTCCCACAAATACATCCACTTTGTTTCCCGCAGCACGCGACTTTCCAATGAGCGACAAAGTAGCAAATATTCCATTTTCTCAACCTATGCTGGCCGTAGAATATCCAATGGGTCCTAAAGACACTAGCACACAAATAAATGAAACATTATTACGGGAAAATCACCCAGAAGTCACTCACATGATAAATGTGCAGTGCTGCAAGGAGCTGATGCTCAAAATGGAGGACACCCTTCGAACACTAATTGCCGATCTGACGACTAATGTCTATAAATCGATCAGCGCAGAAAATGAACTACTCAAAAAGGACATACTGCATCTGAGAGAAGATAATTCCAATATGAAACACATCGTTTAGCAACTACGAAGCGATTTTTCTATTTATAAAACAAAGCACTCGGAACATCCTCTTATAGTACCTGAAGCTTTTGGAGAACCCTCCAAAGAACATACATCAAACGAACGAAGCAAGCAGCACACATGTAACATCAAAAAATTTGAGGATACACGTGCGCACGAAGCTTACCCTATTAGTGTAAAAGTAGGCAACAGGTTTACCGCCCTTAACCAGAGTTCAGTACAAAATGAACAGGCATTAACGCCGCTACCAGATCAGATACTGACACCACAACCACCCGATGAAAACATCCAGACTATGGTAGTGGTTTTTGATGTTATTGTGTGGTTGCTATGTTACCTAGTGTACTGGATGAGGTCAGCTGTGAAGGCTCCTGAAGATAAAAGTTTATGTGAGTTACAGAAGGCCTTTCTGCTACCACTTATGACCTCAAACAGACTTATTCTGCTATTATGTATGTTAGCTACGTTTAATGTCTAGGGTAATGAAATGTGATGTGTAGGTAATTTAAATACACTGACACACACATGTAAACACTAATTCTAATAATAATAATAATAATAAGCTCTATGATCAACTCAATTAACACTGGCTTTAGAAGTTAAAGTTATAATTTTTTGAATTTATTTAGCCCTGAGCCAAATTTTCTTATGGTCAGGACGTATGAAACAATATGTATTTTTCAATAAAAGTGCATATATATATTAAATAATCAAATGAACATTTTGTACATGGATATATGTTTACATTGGTTAATATTAACACTAACTACAGTGTCTTTGGAAAACTAGCACTGGATGTTTAGTCGGGGTGATGTCATCATACCCGATCTCTGTTCACAATGTTCATTGTCTTTGAAATATAGTACTGAAATACAGTTTTTATCAACCAGGATTTGGTTTATTTATTTATTGGTGGAAACAGTTTGATGAATCTACAGCAGGCCAGGTATTCAACTTATCTGGCCTGTGACGATGCAGTTAAGAATTCACGTGGCCCACTCCTCACAAGTGCTGGAGTAAAATGATAGGCTTCTTAGGCATCCAATCTTGGACCTCTTCAAGCATCTGGCACTAGCATAGTGCCAGACCAGAAACTCTGAAACCAAAATTTGTGCCATGTGTCAACACACTGCCTACTGCACCAATTTTACACACAACAAAGCAAAGCAAAATTTACAAAGATCAGGTCAGATCTCTCTGACCAACTCAGCACATCTCACCCAGGTGTTATCAAATAGCACCAGTTTCCCATGACTGCATTGCATCCGAAATATGTTCAATAGTTTCCTCTTCCATCCAATAAGGTGGGTGATATGTTCCCACTGATCTCAAATATAGGTCTGTCTTCTATAGTCTTGGATATGTTTTCCTATATTATTTGTTTGCTTCTAGGCCCTGGACTGCTGCTGGGGACCTAGAGTAAGCACTCACTTGTCGTAATCATTTTTCATGACATGGCAGTATCAATCACTCAAAATATTAAATAAAAGGGTTAAGGAATTTTTTCTCCTTAGCACAATTCAAAATTGAAAACACAGTTACGTTGTACTAGCAAAACTCAGCTGAGCTGCTGGCTAGATTAAGGCGTCCCACTGATAATATTTAATATTTCCTGGAAATCACTCTTCTAGCATTAACGAACTGTGCATCTGGACAGTCTTCTATAAAATGGCAATTGCTTCTAGAGTTTTTTCTACAATATGAAATCTTCTGTCCAATCAGCGGACTTCCCCACTAACGTTCAAATATTTAAACTACAAAGTCAAATTTAGGTCCAGTTTCTGTCTAGTGTGTAATATTTGTATATCGGTCTGTCCGTCCCAACTTGGCTTTTATCAAAATTACACTTGTTTCTAGACGAAACTACAAAAAAACTACACAAATTTTTTTGTCTCCCCCTACTTCTAAGATTCTGTGCTAAGTTATTTTTAGCTACTATCCTCCTACGCTGCCCCTAGTCCACCTGCAGTTTGGTTTTACATTTTTATTCTCAAGGACGTCAAAATGTAACTTTAGTGAAAATATGCACAAAAAACTGTCTGCTAGTCTGTATTGAACAATACAGTCTTTCGTCAATATCTTCCGTGTTATCTGTCCGTCTTCGTAATTAAAAGTACATTCTTTCTCTGTTAAAGATGGGCTATCAAACTAGCTATTTTTTATTCTCCTAAACTTATTATTAAGAAAAAACCTACTTTTTTCAAGGATAGTTTTGAAATTTGTTTTTGAACCTTCGTGTACGGCGTTAGCCGCTATATTCAAACGAAAACGACTAATTACCGTAAACCGTCCAAGATACGTCTGTTTCTAACAAGAGCTAAGGTCGTTTTTTGTCCATTTCCTTACATTGTGTCAACTAGTGGCGTAATTTTTTTCTTTAAAACTACAAATTGCGTCTTTTAGACTTTAGATTGAAACACGTGTTCAGACCGTCACATTTTTTTCTTTTATCTCCGTTTCCACCCCGCCTAAAAGGATAGTTCGTTTAGTCTGCATGTTATAACTAGTTAGTTTCAATTTCGCTAGAAAACGCTGGCATGGGCGAGAATGTATCAGTGTATCTTACCAATATTTTTATCCCTACATGTTATTGTACCTGTTTACTTTATAAATGGAGGAATTTTAACGTTGCATCACTGTAATTTCACCACACATCTCCCCACCTGAGAACATGCACTAATGCAAGTTCCAAAACCAGTGATACACATAGATAAAATTAACTCCTCACGCCTGCCAACTACTCTAATTTTGATCACAGGGGTGCCTACTGAGGAAATCTGCACCGACATTCTGTGACCCCGGGATATATTGAATATTAAACTGATATGGTTGCAACAATAAAGACCATCTTAACAATCTTGCATTTTCATGCTTGGCCTGAGATAAGAACACGAGAGGCTGGTGATCTGTTTGGACCACAAAAGTCTTACCACACAGATAGATTAGGAACTTTTTTATTGCCCAGATTAACGCTAAACATTCTTTTTCGCTTGTGGAATATCCTTGTTCCGTTTTGTTCAACTTGCGGCTTGCGTAAGCGACTGGGTTCAGTTCTCCATTGGGCGAAGAGGACTTTTGCAACAGAGTAGCCCCCAGGCTTACATTGCTTGCGTCTGTTCTCACCACAAAGTCCTGAGTCAAATCAGGCAATTTGAGAATAGGCTTGCTAGTGAGTTTTTCCTTTAACTCCTGAAATGCCAATTCACATTGCGCTGACCAAACAATTTTATCTGGATTTCCCTTGCGAGTCAGATCAGTTAGAGGAGCACATATAGAGTTAAAATTTTTGATATATTTTTGGTAAAATCCACATAACGACACGAATGATCGCACGTCTTTTTTTGTTTGTGATCTAGGTGCTCTCTGCAGTTTTTCCAAGTTCTTGGGGTCAGGGGTCATGTTACCCTGATACACAGTATGTCCCAAGAATTCCAACTCTTTGCATCCAATACAACATTTTGTTGGTCTAGCAGTTAAGTTCGCTTCTCTGAGCCTATCAAATAACATATTCAGAGAGTTAATGTGTTCTTCAAATGTTTCTGTGGCGATGAGAATATCATCCATGAAATTTGTGATACATGGATTATTCAAGGGATCCAACAATTTGCGCATCATCCTAGAAAATACACTCGGAGCCTTTTTCAATCCGAATGGTAGCATGTTGAATTCATAATGTCCTTCCGAGGTGCTAAAAGCTAAATAAGGTATAACTTCAGGCTTCACTGGAATCTGGTAATAGCCTTTGCTAAGATCCACCTTCGAAAAGTATTTTGCCTTGTTCAATCTGGCAAATAACTGTTTTGCGTCCGGTAATGGATCCACTTGACCTTCTGTGACAGCATTCAGTTTCCTGTAATCTATGCACAGTCTATGTTCCCCAGACGGTTTCCTCAACAAAACTACACTGGAGCTAAAAGAAGATTCACTGTGAGAAATAATTCATTCTTTCAACAAATGATCTATCTCCTCTTTCAATGCCTTCTCCTTAGCAAACGGAACAGAATAGGCTCTCATACAGATTGGGTTTGAGTCTACCAGCTTCATGTCATACTGTAGCAAATTTGTATGTCCTGGTTTATCTGTTAATACATCTGTATGTTCCTCCAGAACCTGTTGAACTCTCTCCCTCTGATTTTTAGTCAGGTGATTACTGACTTTTACCTGTGCGGCTGTCTCACAAGGGTGTAATGGGTATTCATGTGAGGTGAGTGGTTCCTTTCTCATTTCAGTTGCGATAGCCAAGTTCAGTAAGGGGGTGCCTTCCTGGATTGATCTGTCCAGATACTTCTTTAAAAGGTTCACATGATATATTTTCTCCTTCCCCCTTTTGTCAATTTTATAGTTTGTTCTAGACACTTTCTCTAGAACCGTATATGGACCTTGCCATCCAATTTGCAACTTATTCTGGCTGCCGGGTAGTAGAAGAAGCATTTTCTCTCCCACAGCTAATTCTCTGTCCTTTGCTTTCCTATTAAAATAAGCTGCATGTTTCTTCCTGGCTTGTCTCAAATTATCATTTGCCAGTTTCCATCCAGCTTTCAGACGAGTGGTCAGCTCGTTCACATATTGATATGATGAGGTAACAGTCTCCTCTGCCCTCTCATCTGTCCAGGTCCTTAATAAGGCTTCTAATGGACCTTTTATTGGCCTCCCAAATAACAGGGTTGCGGGTGCCATCCCGGTTGAACTATGTGGTACTTCCCGATACGCAAACAACGCAGCGGGCAGAAATTGATCCCACATATCAGGTTTCTCATGTGCCAGCTTCCTCAGGATAGAAATGAGAGTCCCATTGAACCTCTCTACCTGGCCGTTCCCTTGTGGATGGTACGGACTACAATGAAAGTGTCTGGCTTGAAATAGCTTAAAAACTTCTTCCGTTAGTTTCCCCTTGAACTGTGAGCCATTATCAGTCAAGATTTGATACGGGAATCCTAATCTTGTGAATATTGTGAGTAGTGCCTCTGCCACATGTTTCGAATCAATTGATGGCAGGGCTACCGCCTCTCCCCACATAGAACAAGTGTCCACCAGAGTAAGGATGTAACTGTTCCTCCTCTTGGTCCGAGTGAGAGGTCCCACAATATCCACTGCAACCCTCTCAAAAGGTGTTACCACTACGGGCATTTCCCCTAGAGTTGCAGGAGAAGTCCAATGCTTTGGAGCTAACTTTTGACATTCTGGACAGGATTTGACATATCTTTTTATATCTTCCGTTATCCCTGGCCAGAACTAATGACAAGCTATACGCTGTCCTGTGGCGCTGATCCCCATGTGACCACTGAAGGGAATCGCATGCCCTAGTTCCATCACTTTCTCCCGATATGAAGTGGGAAGAACCAGCTGGTTGAGACCATTTGTTCCAGATCCGGCCTTCCTGTATAGCAATTTGTTCTTCATAATATACTCTCCCTTGCTTGGAGGTGTGTGGCATTTGGGCAATTTTTTAAAACATGGCTTGAGTGTCCTATCCTCAGCCTGCGCCTTCCTCATCTCTTCTGGATGAGCATTTATAGGTTCACCTTCTCCCTCCTTTGACTGTGACCTGGTCTGCACTGTCGCCATGATCACAGGTCTCTCGGGATTCCCCAAGAAGACGTATCTACACCCCAATATCAGAGGGTAGATTGGTTCATCTATCACTGCTGCTCTGATTTCTCCTTCCACATAGCGAGTTTTCACTGTTATCCTTGCGATGGGAAGTGTCATGAGTGGTATGTCCTTAGTCGCCCCTTGTATTTCCACTGTTTCCGTGGTATAGTGACTTGGGTCCACTAGGCTAGCCTTCACAACTGAATCATAATCCAAACCTGTATCATATAGGCACCTTATGGTGACCCCATTACAAATAACATCCTCACAAACTGGGGGGTGATAAGGTTCCTGCTATCCATTAGGATTAACCTTTAATCTCTGATTCCCCGATTTCATTGCAGCAATGTTTGAAGGTTTCCTTCTACAAAATTCGGTGTTATGGTTGTCCTTCTTACATCATTTGCACCACCTCTTTCCTTGGTTAAAAGGTTTTCTTTCATTATATTTTTGGTCATTGAACTGTGAGTTTCTATCACGATAATCATTTCGTGGTCTATCAAAGTTTGTCCTACTTTTATTACCTTGTTCTCTGGTATCAATTTTATTAAAGTGCTGTAAGGCTTTAAAATTTTCTATCTGTTTCTTTTTAGAGCCAACTACCTCTGCCTGGGCTGCTTGATACCTCTCAGCGACATTCAAAACCTCCCCTAACCTCTCTGCACCTTGTTCCATGAGAAATTTTCTCAGGCCTGGAGCCATGGACTCTCTTAATTGCTCTATCATGATCATTTCTTTGAGATCTTGGGTCTTCCCCAGAGCAGTCTATTTCTCCAAATAGGTTTCCAGTCTGGCAGAGAATTGGTGGTATGTCTCCCCAGACAAGAGTTTGGCATTTCTAAACTTCTTACGATAAAATTCACCATTCTTTTCATATCTCAATAACAGAGCCTGCTTTAGCATGACATAATTGTCTTGGTCGTCTCTATTCATTTTAGCAAAAACTTCATAAGAAGTACCTCTAAGCCCTTGGGATAACTTAAGACTCCACCTCTCTCTCTCTCTCTCTCTCTCTCTCTATCCCATACGTAGTAGCCAATAGTTCAAATATACTTAGGTACCCATCTATGTCATCGTCTTTCTCAACAAAATGGTCTAAATGAAACCCCATAGCGGAGGTTGAGGCTCCCTGACTAGGCGTGGCATCGGAGGAAAAGGGGCTGGCACCATTTTCAGGAGCATGGCCTTGAATATCCAACTCCCTTAGTCGTAATTCGTGCTCCATTTGCAATCTCCTATTTTCTGCTTCCCTTTCGGCAGTCACTCTCTTTTCCTCTCTTTCTATAGCTAATCTTCTTTCCTCTGCTTCCCTTTCAGCAGTCAATCTCTTTTCCTCTGCTTCCCTTTCAGACTTTTTTTCTTCTAATTGGAGCCTTTTAATCTCCCTATCTGCCTCCAATGCCTTAGCCTCTTTGTCAGCCTCAATCTGCAGCCTCTTAAGTTCTTTATCAGCCTCAATTTGTAACCTCTTCTCTTCAGCTAACCTCCTATCTTCCCTTTCAATATACTTGTCACATTCTGAAGTTACATACTGGATTAAAACCTGACCATCCATGTTCATCTTCTTAGCCGTCAGCACAGCAGCCGATCTGAATTTGGCTAGATCTGCCATACTATATCACACAATTTAACAATGACTAAGGTAAATTATACAATCTAATTAGTAAGGTAATATATTAATTAATTAATTACCACTGGCTGTGAAGATTCATCAACTTTTATTTTCCACTTTTAATTTTAGGGACACTGTTAAATTTATACAACTTATGCCCCCAATAGTTTAATTCCCGGACCAGGAGACCCTAATATCTTTGTTACAATCTAAATCTCGGACAAGAGCTACCCAATATTTGTAGTGGTTTTTGATGTTATTGTGTGGTTGCTATGTTACCTAGTGTACTGGATGAGGTCAGCTGTGAAGGCTCCTGAAGATAAAAGTTTATGTGAGTTACAGAAGGCCTTTGTGCTACCACTTATGACCTCAAACAGACTTATTCTGCTATTATGTATGTTAGCTACGTTTAATGTCTAGGGTAATGAAATGTGATGTGTAGGTAATTTAAATACACTGACACACACATGTAAACACTAATTCTAATAATAATAATAATAAGCTCTATGATCAACTCAACTAACACTGGCTTTAGAAGTTAAAGTTATAATTTTTTGAATTTATTAAGCCCTGAGCCAAATTTTCTTATGGTCAGGACGTATGAAACAATATGTATTTTTCAATAAAAGTGCATATATATATTAAATAATCAAATGAACATTTTGTACATGGATATATGTTTACATTGGTTAATATTAACACTAACTACAGTGTCTTTGGAAAACTAGCACTGGATGTTTAGTCGGGGTGATGTCATCATACCCGATCTCTGTTCACAATGTTCATTGTCTTTGAAATATAGTACTGAAATATAGTTTTTATCAACCAGAATTTGGTTTATTTATTTATTGGTGGAAACAGTTTGATGAATCTACAGCAGGCCAGGTATTCAACTTATCTGGCCTGTGACGATGCAGTAAAGAATTCACGTGACCCACTCCTCACAAGTGCTGGAGTAAAATGATAGGCTTCTTAGGCATCCAATCTTGGACCTCTTCAAGAATCTGGCACTAGCATAGTGCCAGACCAGAAACGCTGAAACCAAAATTTGTGCCATGTGTCAACACACTGCCCACTGCACCAATTTTACACACAACAAAGCAAAGCCAAATTTACAAAGATCAGGTCAGATCTCTCTGACCAACTCAGCACATCTCACCCAGGTGTTATCAAATAGCACCAGTTTCCCATGACTGCATTGCATCCGAAATATGTTCAATAGTTTCCTCTTCCATCCAATAAGGTGGGTGATATGTTCCCACTGATCTCAAATATAGGTCTGTCTTCTATAGTCTTGGATATGTTTTCCTATATTATTTGTTTGCTTCTAGGCCCTGGACTGCTGCTGGGGACCTAGAGTAAGCACTCACTTGTCGTAATCATTTTTCATGACATGGCAGTATCAATCACTCAAAATATTAAATATTAAATAAAAGGGTTAATGAATTTTTTCTCCTTAGCACAATTCAAAATTGAAAACACAGTTACGTTGTACTAGCAAAACTCAGCTGAGCTGCTGGCTAGATTAAGGCGTCCCACTGATAATATTTAATATTTCTAGGAAATAACTCTTCTAGCATTAACGAACTGTGCATCTGGACAGTCTTCTATAAAATGGCAATTGCTTCTAGAGTTTTTTCTACAATATGAAATCTTCTGTCCAATCAGCGGACTTCCCCACTAACGTTCAAATATTTAAACTACAAAGTCAAATTTAGGTCCAGTTTCTGTCTAGTGTGTAATATTTGTATGTCGGTCTGTCCGTCCATAACTTGGCTTTTCCCAAAATTACACTTGTTTCTAGACGAAACTACAAAAAAACTACACAAATATTTTTGTCTCCCCCTACTTCTAAGATTCTGTGCTAAGTTATTTTTAGCTACTATCCTCCTACCCTAGTCCACCTGCAGTTTGGTTTTACATTTTTATTCTCAAGGACGTCAAAATGTAACTTTAGTGAAAATATGCACAAAAAAACTGTCTGCTAGTCTGTATTGAACAATACAGTCTTTCGTCAATATCTTCCGTGTTATCTGTCCGTCTTCGTAATTAAAAGTATAATCTTTCTCTGTTAAAGATGGGCTATCAAACTAGCTATTTTTTTATTCTCCTAACCTTATTATTAAGAAAAAACCTACTTTTTTCAAGGATAGTTTTGAAATTTGTTTTTGAACCTTCGTGTACGGCGTTTGCCGCTATATTCAAACGAAAATTAATTACCGTAAACCGTCCAAGATACGTCTGTTTCTAACAAGAGCTAAGGTCGTTTTTTGTCCATTTCCTTACATTGTGTCAACTAGTGGCGTATTTTTTTTCTTTAAAACTACAAATTGCGTCTTTTAGACTTTAGATTCAAACACGTGTTCAGACCGTCACGTTTTTTTCTTTTATCTCCGTTTCCACCCCGCCTAAAAGGATAGTTCGTTTAGTCTGCATGTTATAACTAGTTAGTTTCAATGGCGCTAGAAAACGCTGGCATGGGCGAGAATGTATCAGTGTATCTTACCGATATTTTTATCCCTACATGTTATTGTACCTGTTTACTTTATAAATGGAGGAATTTTAACGTTGCATCACTCTAATTTCACCACAACTATTTAGGACGATTCACAAAGGAAAATCAATAGCGGCAGCAAGAATCAAAACGAAAGCCGATTCAACAACCATGTAGTAAAGCAACACTTGTATTATAATTGGCGACTCACTCCTAAAAGGCATATACAATGATCGGATGTCTACTACAAAAGAGGAAACTCTCACAGTTTTAGCGATACCTGGAGCTGGAACTGAAAGATTAATTGATAGAATTAATAGGTTCGACATACATCGTAACATTACAAGAACAACAGTACATGTAGGGATCAACGACATAATGAATGGACACAGCGTTAGCCCTTCATCGATTTCCAAACTGACCACTACAATAAAACAAAAATTTCCTAACACCTCCATTTTTATGTCATTCATTATTTCGCCTTGCTATGGCTTCCAACGTCGCGTAGCCGACACCAAAAACAAGACACTCCAGAGCTATTGTGAACACAACAACATTGGCTTTATCAACAACACTCCTTTCTTCACAAGCAACTCTGGAGCACCAAAGAAACACCTTTAAATAGATCAAATACATACATCAAAACTAGGTAGCAGCATCCCAGCAGAAAACATCAAGTACCCGCAGCGAACGCAACACGACAACTCACCAGACACAAAGAATACAAACCGATCTACTATGAGATCAGCACCTTACCCGCCCCTCAAAGAAGCGCTCCTGTAACCAACAAATTACCTAATAACAAACAGAACGCCACCTACAGCCAGGAAGCCGAACGTTACGATGTTATGTTTCCTCCACTACCTGTAAGACAGCCCCTCACAAACACATTATATGACAGTTCAACAAGCAGTGCCACAATGTCTCAGATTAAAAAAAAACCTACAAGTGTTGGAACCACTGCAGACGAAATCTACAGTCGTCATGCTTCCTCCCGTAGCCTTCCTGGTCGTGCTCAGTGGAACCCAGAACTTGGCTACCTGATGCAATTCAGTCCTGCGTCACTCAGCCAAGCACTAATGATGTCTGTGCAACGCGGGTCCTACTATATACCTGACAGAGACATACATTATCGATGATGAATACACTCATTTTTTTTCCATTGACTTAATCCCTGAGACCAAAGCCGTCTCTTTCTGGCCATGTTAGTTGAGTTCTTATATGGTTTCATTCAAGATTTTCATCGTGTCAATTGGTGTTGCTTTACGCGAATGCGGGGTGGGGTAGAAAAAACGTGTGAGCAAACATTTGAAAGTTGCAATTATATTGAACCTGTAATTCCATTGACGTGATAAGTCGGTTCATTGAGTCCATACATTTATTCACAGTGATACATACATGATGATCAATTCCAATAGGAGTAGAAAATAAGTCCATAGAAGTAATGCATAAATTAATCAATAGCGTAGACTGCTGGTTATGTGTCAATGTCCGTTATGAGGATACAATGCAGTATTGTCGTCAGAACATCACAGCTATATGCACGAGCAGATAGACATGGCTACCTGCCGACAGTGAGACTGCGAGTCTGAAATATATTCATACGAATTTGACGATTATTCTCATCCTTCTGAGGATTCTAGTTAAGTACTAACCTCCATATATTTCCTTCTCATATCGAGTTCTAGGACTGACCCTGGTCCATCAAAAATACACATATAAATGGCTATATCATGCCATTGAATTGGAAGGTTAGAAAAACGCAGCTATTCAGCTTGGCGGTCAAGTAACAAAGGGTCACGTTTCTTAGTTACCGACTGTGTCCTAAACAACGCTATACACGTCATAATCGATCGTGTATGAAGCGTTCAGTAATTGAAACATCTATCGCAATATATTAAATGTCTTAACCTTTACAATTGCACGTCTGGTAACCTTTAGCAGACGGCGTTAATATCATATACCGTAACAATTCCCTGTACACCGGGGAAAAAAAATCTATCGATTTTTTTTTCAATATCTATCCGACTTAACAATTTTTCAAAAAAATTTAACACATTTGTGACATATGGCCGACGATGTTCTGAGTAGAACCGTGTTGCGGTCGTGTCAACTAACTAGTTGTCATAGTCATCTAACATAAATCACATTATATATCAATATTATACATATTATTATATCAACTAAATAAATGTCCAATGTTAATAGTGAATGATAAAATTAAATTAAAGTAAGGTCTGTCGTATTAGTATGTCATATAGGAATTAATTTGACTAATTAAAATTAAATTAATTAATTAAACTAAGAGTTAAATTATTAAGGTTCTAATGTAACGCGATGTTATGAGAGAAGAAAAAGACAAAATAAGTGAGAAGAAATAGAAAGAAATTCGAATATAAGTTTTAACTTAATTGTGTGTGTTAAGTGTTAGTGAATAATAACTATCTAATTTAACTAACTAAATAATGTATAGGTACATTAACAAAAATATTAATCTAATACTTGTGTGAGATTTATTTTCTCTTTTCATAATTTCTTCTTTTAGTATTTCGTTCTCTTTTTTTGTTCTTTCATTTCATTTTTTTTCTCACATTTCATTTTATTGATAATAATTCAATTAAGAAGTTAAGTTAACTAATTAATTAGTATAGGATATGATGATCCATCCGTAGTCTTGATCCTGATGAATTCTTTTAGGCAAAAATGTTCAAACGTTTACGTTGGAAAGAAATGTCATTTATCCTAGCATCCAAGAATTAAGTGCACCTAGGATAATAAGTTCGACTTGTCGTCAGATATTGTTCCATGATTGTTCAATGATATTCGTATATCGTGTATGGACATTAGACGAAGTTCGAATGTCAGTATATATACCTTGATTGTCTTGTAGTTCAATTCTGTGATGCATATAGTATATATAAAGTTTAAATTGAAGGCAAGGTTAGTTCCTTTATAGTTGATACTTCGTTCAATCCAATGTAGTTCTGATTGATGTAGTTTAAGAGTGTCAATGTTGATTATTCGTCGTCAATAGGATTACGTGACAATGCATCTGCCACACAATTTTCAGTGCCAGGAATATGTTCAATGGAGAACTCGAATGGCTGTAGGATGATTGAATATCTGGCAAGTTTCTGGCTTGTATGATTCGATCGACGCAAGGATTGCTACAAGCACGTTTGGTCCGTCTATGTATGGTGAAGGGAGCACCGAGTAAGAAATTTTTCAAGCTTCGTTCGATTGCCCAGATCACAGATAAAAGTTCCTTGTCGACTGTTGAATTCTTTTTTTCTGTCGTCTTCAGCGTTCTCGTTATGTATAATGTTGGATGTAGAATTCCGTCATGGTTCTGGAGCATGCATTCAACAATGCAGGAGTTACTAGCATCTGTTCGTAAGAAAAATCTTTTGGAAGCATCGGGAAGTCTTAAAATTGGTTCATGTGAGAACAAATTTATAATTTTGTTGAAAGTTTCATTGCATGTACCAGTCCATGTCACCTTCACCGGCATATCTTTTTTTTAACAATGAAGACAATACAGCCGTGATGGATGACAAGTTTGGTATGAATCTACTGTAATATTGAACAAGTCCTAACAAACTCCTGACCTGTTTCTTCGTCTGAGGAACTGCTATGTTTAGAATTTTGGAGACTGTACTAGGTAACGTTCGGATATATCCCGATCCAATGATATGTCCCAAAAAAGGTTATCTCATTACACGCGATTTGCACCTTTGTAGGTTTAGCAGTTAGATGATAATTCCTTAGAGTGTCAAAAACATATCTAAGTCCCGAAACATGTTCCTCAAACGACGAACTAAACAAGCATATGTCGTCAATATATGTAATAACGTCTGGTCTACCTGATAAAATTTGTCGCATCAGGCGAATGAAGGTAGCTGGCGCATTAACAAGCCCAAAAGGCATCACATTCCACTGGTATAGACCTTGTGGAGTGGAAAATGCGGTGTAGTACTTAGCCTTTTCGGTCAGTGGTATCTGCCAATAACCTTTAGTTAAGTCTATCTTACTAAATATAGTTGCGTTAGATAGACGTGGCAGTAAGTCGTCGATAAGTGGATGTGGTTCGCTGTCAACTATAGTCTTAGCATTTAATTTTCTATAGTCAACACATAGTCTGATGTTATTGTCCTTCTTCCGGACAATCACTAATGGAGAAGAGAATGGCGAATTACTAGTCTCAATGATTCCCAGAGACAACATCTGTTCAAGTTCCTTAGTAGTTTTAGCAAGGAAATGTAAAGGAACAGAATAGGGATGTACACGAATAGGCGTATCATCATTGAGAGTAATGTCATGACTGATAGCCGATGTGCGACCCGGGACGTCGGTCAACACATCTGGATAAGATTGTAATAGATTAGCAATCTGTAGACGCTGTTGCGGTGTAACCGTTGAAGAGATGGTTACATCCCGCCAGATTCAGTAGGTTGAACTACTGGTACAGGTAACGGTAACTGTACCTCAGGAAAAGAAGATTCTTCTTCCTGGATGACAGATAAGTTAGAATAATGACAAGTGGATACTGTGTTGTCATCTAGTTCATGAAAAATTGACTGTAAGTGTTCAGGACGTGTATGAAATTGCTTGAGCATGTTAATATGAAATATTTTTTGTGTCCCTTGATATCTAAGACGTAATCAACGTCGGAAATTTTATCAATGACTTTGTAAGGACCATTCCAAGATATCAATAATTTATTGTTATTGTGAGGAAGTAACACATAAGCCTCGTCGCCTGGGAATAATTGGCGTAATGGTCGAGACCTATTTTGTAGAGATCGAGCCTTAGCTTTTGCAGCCTCAGAAGAAGCTGTTGCCAACTGGCAAGACTCAATAATGTTCTTCCGAAGATTAATCACGTACTCGTAAGATGACTGAGTGTCCTGAGTCATCTCGTCGTCAATTAATAAGTCTTTTATTAGTCCCATAGGACCTCTTGGGGGAGCACCAAAAACTAATTCAAAGGGAGAGAAGCCAGTTTGTTCATGCGGTACCTCCCGATAAGCAAATAGAACAGCTGGGAGTGCTCTGTCCCAGTCATGAGGGTGCTTAGCAGTAACCTTATGTAGTAGTTGTTTAAGTGTACGGTTAAGTCTTTCAACCGCACCATTACTCATAGGATGATAAATACTACTTAAATTCCTATCAATGTTCCAAGTTTTCATGACTTCCTTCATGGTGTCAGATATAAACTGTGACCCATGGTCTGATAAAAGTCTTCTAGGAAACCCTATTCTAGAAAAGATGAGATGTAGTGCATCAGCTACATCTGTGGTAGTGGTGGTCTTTAATGGGATAGCTTCTGGCCATCGTGTGCACAAATCAATGCACGTAAGGACGAATCTATGTCCTCTGGCCGATGGTAGCAATGGACCAATAATGTCTATTGCCATCTTGTCAAAAGGTCTCACTGAGATATCGCAAGCCTGAATAGGCGCCGTGTGAAAAGCTCCACGTGCTTTCACTTCTTGGCATGTAGTACAGGAACGTACATACTGCGAAATATCTCTTGACACCCCTGGCCAAAAGAATGAAGACAGTACTCGAGATCGTGTTCGAGTATATCCCATATGTCCAGCACAATGTGAGTCATGTGCATGTTGAAGAATGTACCGTCTAAAAGTATATGGACCATAACTTGTTGTTTCTTTTGTGATTTGTCATTAAATCATCTAATCAATATGTCATTTTTAATAAACAAAACAATGTTTGTTATTATCGTGTAAGTGCATGATCAAACCCTGTAACGTATCAACCAACTGAAAAGTAGTTATTAAGCATGGACAATGAGCTAGTGGGGTTTGGTTGCAAATGTTTTCCATGCAATATGGTGTCATGAACTACAAGATTCTCATGTTCATGCACCACTAGGATTGTATTACCATAAACTTTACGTCTACCAAACGTCGTGCGATATCCCCTGAAACGTCACGGGTCAGTGAACTGGAGGTCGACGTTTTTTCCCATTCTATAATCTATACCCTGTGGAACATTTTACTAATGCCAGTTCCAGTCGATTTAACGATGCACACCATCAATACCTGCTTAGGATGTAATATGTCCGCAGTACATAAGCTTTTCTGTTTCATTTTATCGCCATACTGTAAGGTGTGTTACAAGACAAATTGCTGGGGGTGTAAAACTATCCGTCTCGGGGGACACACAACAACGGAACATGCAACGGAGGTAATTACCGTCTCTTCTCCGACTGCCACAGCTAGGATGTCCACAACGACAGCAAAAAACCTAGCCTGCCTCCCGAATCCCCCCGCAGCAAAGCCATGATCGCGCAGTTCTTAAGAACCCTAATCACTCGTTAAAAATTACTAGGCCGGACCTACGTTGAGCAACAATTCGAACCTAACACTAGTGGTGTAACCGCTATCTAACTAACCATAGCAACTGTTATTCTTTCGATACTTGTATAATAATGCTGCCTGTGCTGGCAACATGGATGCTGCCACGAACTATGATGTGTAAGCGTCAGCGCTTATAGGAACATGAACACCCTAGTTCAGTTGCAGAGACAGTGTTGTCCTCATATCATGTCAATCCCAAGGACCTGTATTCGCCACAAAATAGTAAAATAAACGCTAAACTGCCCGCCCCTGTATTATGTTGTAATGAGGATGATCCAGATGAAGTTCCCGATTCCGAGATATAATGTTAAATTTATATCGTAACCGTCTATAGTAACTATTATAATCGAATTGTCTACAAGCCATGCTTCTTTAAACATTCCAGTTGTTGATTATTATTGGGTGTAGTGTAGATCGATTATAATGAGTGTTATGTTGGACATTGTGGTAGCACCTTCTCAATCAATTGTTTCTATCTTCACCATATCCACATGTATCTAAAGAGCATTTTATTGCAAAAGGTCACGGACATTATGTCACTTCTCATACAAGTTAACTTGGGTGATCCCACCCGGAAACACTAACCATCTGTCTACATGAGATGCTTTATTTATCCCCCTATTGTGATTGTAGGTCATATTAGACTCCACCGGTATTCGGTTCTCTACATGCGGATAAGTTTGAAATGAATAGAACACACCCTGCCAGGCCCCCAGCTACGCACCAGCCCCCTCCCGGTCGATTACCAAGTCCTTCAACCTACGTCCATGGGTAAACTCTTTACTATCGCTCCTGCCAAATACCACCCCTAAACCATGCGTCCTCACACGCCTGCCCTCGACGAATAATATCTCCCCCTGCTACCTACAATCACTCGTAGTAATCAACTAATCAATCCCAGATAATTGTTGACTTTCGCCCGTTACACCCCATCCCCATTTAAATGTATCATGTAGTCGCTATGACAACCAGCCCACATTCCTTTGGAGTTTCAGGTAACTTTCCCCCAACCATACCCCACCTAATGTTTCGCCCAGTCCAGGTGATAACCTTCCACCCCGAACACCCCCCTGCAACCCACATGACACCCACCATTTCTGCCTGAACTTATTGATGCCGTCTGCATTTGAGAAGCTGTTCGTGGTTTACAAAAAATTGATTTCATACACATCAACACTTGAGTACGCGCTTGACTCTTCTGGGTAAACTAACGATATGTCACATCGCTATCAAGTCCCGCGAACGCCCTAAATCCTCGTCGATTTCCTTCAAAGTTGCAAATAATTTAAACGAGAGAAAGCTCCGGGGCGGCAAGGAGGATGTCAATGTTGTGCGTTATTCTTCTGGTTTTGCATAGCATACCTTGTGCCCAATTAGCTCCCACCCACGAGACCCTTACAATTAATACAGCGCCCAATAACGCCAATAAAGTATGTTTCACTCTCGTTTCAATCCATTACCACTATCTCTGTTTCAGCGATTGTTATGTCATTCTCAGAACCCCCAGCCCAGATACCACTAACTCCAGTATATTTTCCTGAACCATATCAATCTTAGCTTATCTATCACGTATCTGGAAAAACCTTTCTTTAATGTAACATCCAACGTTATGTTCCTATCTATCAGACTAATGCAGCCTTGGTCTCTTTTCTAGTCAAATCTCATCAATTTTTCCATTTCTGATTCATTATTGACGCTAGTCCATTGAGATCCTATATAAGTATTCACGAGAATCTTAACGAAATGGTCTAATGTATAAAATTGTCTTTTATCGTATTGATTAACGTGATTAGATATCTATCTGATCTAAAAGATATTATAATATAGACATGCTCAAAGGCAATTATCTATACTCCTGAATAAAATTACAGTACACTTATTTCATGATACTAGGAATCACTATAGTAATCTAATCTTAATGTTAATTTCTAATAATAGAAAATATTTTTTTATTCATATTGTTATTTATTATTTACTTATTTCATATTAGTTTTGATATTTTTTCATATTAATGGCATTTATATGCCCAAGCCTAGGCTCTATGATCCTTTATCATGGGGATAAAGTCCTTAGCGTAATTATATTGTTCAATGCTACTAGTCACTCTCTTAGTACCTGAAATGTATAATTCCATTAATTTTCCTAAGGGTCTATTACCTCAATCGGTAGCTATAAGATCATTTTTTTTTGGCATTATTTCGTTTTTATATTATTATGCACCTAGAATTATTTGATAAAATTGTAGTGTCTATTACTGTGCCACTTTCACTGCTTAATTCGGCATTAATCCCATATTAACCTTAATTATCAGTCCAACTGTAATTAAATTAAATTTACGAAGGGCTATATTGCATATAATATCATTTTTGTTAATATTTAGTGCAATTTTATTTTTTTGTGATAAACAAAACAATGTTGCAACTAAAAGGTACAAACAATGATTACGAAGCACTCAAAGTCATTTTCACAATTGAAATATGGAATTTTTGAACTAATAAATGCAAGCGGAAATGTCACATACCAAATGAAGGGTCAAGGTATGACCCGAGGTCAAATGAATTTTAAAAGGAAGGGCAAAATTAATTGATTGTCGAATAATGGCCTGACGTGCATAGGAATATAACGGTCAACCCTGAACAATCATATAATATATGATAGTCAGGGTGAAGGTCGAATAGTAAGAACATGACGGTACAGTTCTGAAGTAAATTTATTTCTTGAGTCCGACATTTAATAATACACCAAATATTCTACGGAAAGTACAGTAACAAATATTCGTTTCTCAACGAGAGCAGATTTGGTCAACATGTCAAATGACAGACATCATTGGGTTTCCAAAGGTGCAATCGTTTTGAATGCATAAGAAACGACGAAATTTAATTCTAGGCATTTTGAGAGCCGGCAGAATTGAATTTCTGTTCATCCTCCCTACTCCACAAATTAATTAAAACCTAATAATACGATAGAAAACAAATTTAACATTATATTCATGATATATTTGACTTGCCTGATCACATAGCATCAAAATGTGGATAATCAGCTAGTTATTTTTCGAACGACATAGGTCAACTATTAAAAGACGTATCTTTTTTGCTCAGTCGTTTCAGGATACTGTCGTTGCGGTATGAACAACGGTGTAGAAGTGTGTCTGGGGGTTTGTTCTGGGGGGGGGGGGGGGGGGGGGGGGGGGGGGGGGGGGGGGGGGGGGGGGGGGGGGGGGGGGGGGGGGGGGGGTTCAACTTGTATGGCAGTACACGATCTTGGTGACGGTAGTTGGTTGGGTGGTGATGAGTATCTGGCGTCATAGGAATACAATTAGCAATCTTGTGTTCGTCCTTCATAATGTACTAATTCTAATTTCCGAATTTTTTTTTTCGATCACCATTCAAATGGGACAACATTGTTGAAGGCGAATCTTCTTTGTTGTACTGGAATTCTATCTGTCGTATCAGCAATGATCACATTATAATATCATTAATGTGGTTATAAATATATGGCCATATTAGTTGAGTATTTATATGGTTTCATTCAAGATTTTCATCGGGTCAATTGGTGTTGCTTTACGCGTAATGCGGGGTGGGGTTGAATAACGTGAGTGATCAAACATTTGAAAGTATGCAATTATATTGAACCTGTAATTACCATTGACGTGATATGTTCGGTTCATTGAGTCCATAAATTTATTCACAGTGATAATACATGTATGATAATTCACAATTGGCAGTAGAAATAAGTCCTTAGAAGTAATGCATAAATTAATCAATAGCGTAGACGCTGGTTATTTACGTGTCAATGTCCGTTTAAGTGGATACACTGATGCAGTAATGGTCAAGTCACCGAAACCAATCACAGCTATATGCACGAGCAGATAGACATGGCTACCTGCCGACAGTGAGACTGCGAGTCTGAATATATTCTTACGAATTTGACGATTATTCTTCTCCTTCTGAGAATTCTAGTTAAGTACTAACCTCCATATATTTCCTTCTCATATCGAGTTCTAGGACTGACCCTGGTCCATCAAAAATACACATATAAATGGCTATATCATGCCATTGAATTGGAAGGTTAGAAAAACGCAGCTATTCAGCTTGGCGGTCAAGTAACAAAGGGTCACGTTTCTTAGTTACCGACTGTGTCCTAAACAACGCTATACACGTCATAATCGATCGTGTATGAAGCGTTCAGTAATTGAAACATCTATCGCAATATATTAAATGTCTTAACCTTTACAATTGCACGTCTGGTAACCTTTAGCAGACGGCGTTAATATCATATACCGTAACACTCCCCTGGAAAATTAGTTGATTACTGTAACGCATAAAGTAATAAGTACTTTGTTACTTGCTCAAAACACTCTAATTTCATTGGCTACAGGCCTTCGACAATTTTTTTCCTTACTGGCAAGATTTCTCTCATTGTGTTGCTTAATTGCTTTGTTAGAATTTTAGTGTCTTGTTGTGAAAACGTGCGTGCCTACTTTTGTGTGACTATTTTAATATACTACTGACACTTTCAGTTAATTGTAATTTTTAGCAGTACTTGTACCAAGTGTTCGTACGTTAAGTACTAACATTTGTATTTTCACTTACTTGGCGACGTTAATTAGTTTAAATTTTCGTGCGTTTCGTATTTAAAACTGCTTTTGTTATTTTCATTTTTAAACCACTCGCCAAAATAAAATGCATACATATCAGAAACAATGGCTAATTAAGAATGGTCTACGGCTGGGCATTTACCATTTATTAGGCAAACTTCCTGAGCTTACACGAATTCTAAATAAAATTTTCATGTTTTTAGACTTTCCGAAAGTCGTTTAACTAAATATCAGATGAAGAAATTACCCTAAATAGCTTTAAAACTGTTCGGCGAGACTCAAGTAGAAAGCTAGAAACAGGTATAGTAGTTTATATTTCCACTTGTATTAGTTATCGCCGCAGAAGCGATTTAGAGACGGCAGAGACCGAGTGCATATGGTTAGAAATGAAACTACCGACTCAGTGACAATTTCTAGTCGGGTATCTTTATAGAAATCCCAGTACAGGAGCCATCTGGTATGAAGATTTCACCACTATGATGGATAAAGTATTTACCACTGCCAAAGAAATTATTCTTCTAGGCGATTTCAACATCGACATGCACAACACAAACCAAACGTGGAAGAACATCATACTATCATACAACCTAAAACAAATAGTCAACCAGCCTACCAGGGTAACAAAAACATCATCCAAAACAATTGACCACATCTGCGTCACCTGTGCAGAAAACATTATAGAATGATCATTTCCTACTGTCGCGATGAGTGACCACTATCCTATATGTTGCACGTGGTCAAAGAATAAATATAAAGCTCCAAGAAATAAACATATCAGTATTAAATTTAGAAGTGTCAAAAAGTTAAACTGTGAACTATTTTTACATGATTTGCGAACTGCGCCTCTTGCCAGTGTTTACCAGCTTTCAGATCCCGATGACACCATTGCCCATTGGACACGTATCTTTCTTTGTGTGTTTCATAACCACGCACCAATTAAAGAAGTTCGTGTGAAACCACAGATCAAATCTCCTTGGATCACACAAGCAGTGCTAGACGCCATGAGGCAGAGAGATCAAGCTCACAAAAACAAGGACTTGAACATATACAGAGCACGGAGGAACAACGTGCAATATTTAATTCGTAGAGAAGAAAAAATTACTTTAAAAATTTGGTTCAGAAGAAAACAAACAGTAAAGATATATGGAAAGCAATCAACGCTTTAGCGAACAAGCGAAATCTGTCAATCTCGTCAACGCCTAATACTTCATTTACTTGCACAGACTTCAGCAATTACCTTTAGGCAGAAATAAACAGTGTTAAATCTACAATACCAAATTCACCTTGTGACTTAAGCAGGCTGTCAGTATTTTGTGAGAACAAATGTACCAACACAATCCCATCCAACATTCCGTTTATGACAGTTAATGAAGTGTATAGCTATCTTCTAGGACTTAAAGATAATAACTCATCAGGACTTGACGGAGTCAGTAATCGAATACTGCGTTATGCGGCTCCAGCTATTAGTGATTCGCTTACATACATATACAATCAATGTATCGCATGGAGTTACTTTCCGTGGCACTTTAAAGTCGCTAAGGTATATCCTCTCTTAAAACCTGGCTCTCCTGACAATAATAACCTTGGTAACTATAGGCCAATCTCCTTAATATCATCGCTATCCAAACCACTAGAAAAACACATACATAAAATAACACTACAACACCTAGTTAACAACGGCTTGCTAATTGATAGTCAGTCAGGGTTTAGACCTAAACATTCATGTCACACAGCTCTAACTAAGATAATTGACAACTGGCACATAAATATTAATAACGATAACATATGTAGGGCAGTTGTTGTAGACTTTAAAAAAGCATTTGATATGATAGATAACGCTATTTTAATTAGAAAACTAGAAACATCAAAAGTAAACCTTCAACTAGTGACGATAATTAAATCATTCCTGTCAGACAGAAATTATGTAGTTTCTTACAACAACTCTTGTTCAAACCCAACCGTAATAAATACCGGCGTTCCTCAGGGCTCTATTCTTGGGACTCTACTTTTTGCCATATACATTAATGACCTTCCACTACACGTCGAGCACGCATCCTGTGACCTATTTGCTGATGACTGTCCTGCCTACACGAGTGATACAAGTTGCAACACACTCGAACTATCGTTACAAAAACATACAGATAATCTGATTAAGTGGAGCATCGGAAATCGCATGCTAATAAATATAATTAAAACAAAATGCATGTTAATATCAACTAGACAAAAATTACAAAATTCAGAGAAAACAACACTTCAGATCTACGTTTGTACCTCACCAACTGAAAACGTTAAAGAGCATAAAACTCTAGGAATGGTCGTTGACCAGCATCTAAATTGGAACTCACATGTTCATGCACCGACCAAGCAAACGGCACAGAAAGTTCACCAGTTAGCTAAAATTAAACATTTCCTAGATGAAGATGCACAAAAATTGTTCTATATATCTCACATACAAACAAACCTTGACTATTGCTCCACAATCTGGGATGGATGTTCTATGTCCAACACAAAAAGACTCAATTCACTACAAAAGCGCGCAGTACGTCTAGTTTCTGACAACTGCCAAACACAGTGTGTAGATCTATATAAAGATCTCAAAATAATGCCTCTAAGAAACCGCTTTCTGTTCAACAAACACAAAATCCTGTCACAGAATGCCCCAACATATCTGTGGCCAATGTTCAAATACAATGAAAGACGCAACCAACGCCTTAACAAAATACAAGTGCCCAAGCTTAGGCTTGACTTATTCAAGAAAAGCTTAGCTTACTCTACTGCTCATCTTTGGATCTATCTTCCACATGATCTAAAACATAACAACCTCAGTCCCTATTCATACAATCGTAGACTTTTCGAATACTTTATGAGTTTGATTATCTCCCCCCCTAATGTGATTATTTTTGCGAACTAATGATATATTTTCGAAAGTAGCAAAGAATGTTAAAACATCATGGTGATGTTTGTACTTTTCAACATATTCGTTATGTTTCATGTTTATCATTTAATACTGGAGAATGTTATGATACTTCGTTACCTTTACAAACGTTGACCTTGATTTATGGGTAAAATGTGATGTTCAGACTATACTTTTCAACATTTTATTTCATTTCGGTTATCTTATTTACTTTTCATATTTATTTATCTATCTACATCTATATGTAATGTGAGTATGTATTATTTTTTTCTTTACAACTTGATTTCCTATCTATCTAAAAACCTTGTATCTAGAATATTAATGAATTCAATATAAAAGACGAGAGAAAGGAATCAGAATGTCATTGCCCAATTCTCAACCTATCTTTGTAAATCTTCGTATTCGTTCTATCTATCTATCTATTCTATCTATCTATCTATTATCATATAAATACTATCTATCTATTATCTATTATCTATCTATCTATCTATCTATCTATCTATCTATCTATCTATCTATCTATCTATCTTCTATCTATCTATATCTATCTATCTATCTATCTATCTATCTATCTATCTATCTATCTATCTATCTATCTATCTATCTATCTATCTATCTATCTATCTATCTATCTATCTATCTATCTATCTATCTATCTATCTATCTATCTATCTATCTATCTATCTATCTATCTATCTATATTTATCAAATTGCAAGTGCCCAAGCCTAGGCTTGACTTATTCATGAAAAGCTTAGCGTACTCTGCTGCTCATCTTTGGAATTGTCTTCCACATAACCTAAGAAACTCAGTCCCTAATCATACAATCGTAGACTTTTCGAATACTTTATGAGTTCTATTACATGCCACCCTAATCGGATTATCCTTTCTTATAATGTCAACTGTAGGTTCTAATGACGATGCTTATAAGTAGTTAATGTTAATATGAGTGCTATTTTATTTTACTTTACAGCGTTGAATTACTTGAAATTGATATGTAAAATGCATATGAGAATAAATGAATTCAGTATGAAAGGTGAGAGAAAGGAAGGGCAGAATGTCAGACGGGCCTGCGTGCCCAATTCTCAACCCTGTGAAAATAAAGTTCGCTCGTTCGTTCCTTTGTTTGTTCTAGTACCACTTTCTTTTCCACAAAATATAACTTTAAGGACTCCACAAATAATTTTTGAGTATGACAGACTCTTGGTTTGATATCCAATTAATAAAATGATTTATTCAACGAATCCAACTTGAACATAGTAGAACATCATGTAACAATTTGTCCAATATATTGTGGTCGTAGTATTAGCCTAGTGACTATTTGATAGCTGGGGAAGGGGGGGGGGGGGGAGAGGGGGGGGAGGAAGACAAAATCTGTCGATAAACTAATTCTATCAACTAAATGCTGTGGAGCGAAAAGGTACTAACCTTCTGCGTATCGCAGATATATATATATACATAATATATAGTATATATAACTTTATGTATATAATATATATATATGTCTTTTTTGATAATATAGGTATATATTAATATATATAAAATAACATTTGGTCCGTCGTATAATGCTTGGATAATAGGTATAATATATAGCATATATATTATATTTTATTATATCACAGTCTTGATAGAGAACTAGGCTCTAAACTTGTCTGGTTTTATAAGGGAATATGGCGACACCAAAAGTCAGCTCTGTCCTTGTTGATAATCAAATTCTAACTGACTTCTTCCGTTTGTAATGTCAATATCTCTTGGCGTCTTCTGATTGGTTCGTTCTTAGCAAAACTGCAACCAAGGTTTTCATTGGACTCGGCACTAGTATTTCGGTAGCGTACACTGAAAACTGTGACGTCACATAGTAACTACACATTTACTATGTTCTGACTACGGTTTTGTGTACCAAGCTACTCTATGTATTGTTAAACGCATAGTATGTACTGTTACACCAACTACTGTAAGAAGATCGCCATTTGATCAAGTTATATCACTAATTGTGCTTCGTGTCTATTATTTTGTGACATTAACTATTTCAAATATGCCGAGGCCCATTCGAAAGACCATATTTCCAACATGCACATACAATTTTAAACCTGCCCAGTGGCGTAACAACAGTGTGTAAGGGGACCACGGGCACACATTAAGTAGAACCTTCCTTATGCAGGGTTTCCGAAAATTATTCAGTGGTTATGACATTCAATAACCTTGAGCAGATGCGAGTGTCACAAATAAATGATACTGCATTTGTAGCTTTAACCCAATGCCATTTATTGGTCACGTTCATTGAAATTGATTGCAACTGTGCTGCTGCAAAACATGTGGCGGAAACTAGGGAATCGGCTTGACGATGTACGTGTTATAAGGGGGTCCACGAAGAGACAGATTGAAAAACTGTATTCCGTGCTTTTCATTTTGAATATGGATTTCCCTGAAATAGACCAATAAAATTCATTGGGTTAAGACCGCAAATGCAGAATAATTTATGTGAAATACTCGTACCTACTCAAGGTTATTGAAGTTCATAATCCGGTGAATAATTCTCGGACACCCTGTGTAATAGACACAAACATCATAAACATATACGTCACATCTGTATTTACAATGTATACTACATACTTAATCATTACTATTAATAAGCAAATGGTATTGAAAAATAATTTGTTAACTTAATATCTTCTTCTTCGTTCACTCTCAGACGTCTGCTTGAATGTTTTCAAAAACAAGCAGTAGTGGTCAGCTTGAGGCTATTTGCATCTCCTTAGATCTTGTCCACAAATTGTACTGGTGTCAGCCATTTGCGTTTTCTCTGCTCCGCATATGTGGAAATCTTTGAAGTAAATGTTCAGCAGTCATGTTATCAGTGCCACAGTTACACTGATCGGTAGTTCCTATCTTTAGCTTGTTGAATAGATGGTATCTCAATCTGTTGTGGCCAGTGCGGAGACTGAAGATTACCACTTGTTCACTTCTGTTCAGCTGGTAGTATACATCATTTTGTCTGTGACCTGGATGCTCTGCATCCCATTTGTTTCTGTATCTGAGTCTGATAAAACTCTTTGCCTCCTCAAAAGTTATGCTACATTAGGTTGAGGTAGCTTTTCACCTTCTTTTGCCAATGTCAGCCTCTGCATTAACTTAATATAAAGAATGTAAAAATGTATGACGTCATCTGCTCGAATTTTGAAATGAACCTTCTCATGGCGACAAGAACAAAGAGCTGCAGGCGAACAGCTGATAGCGATACAGTATCTCTAGCTATAGCAGTATTTCTCAAGCGGTGTGCCACCGCACCTATCAAAGTGTGCCGCAGTTTTTTTTATAATATTTATTTCATGAAATATATTTTTAGCGATCATGTAATATAAAACTGATCTTACAGCTTGAATTTATTCAAAAATAATTGGAGCTATTAACTGCTTTGAACAAAGATAGATATACTTCAAAATGTCATGATATTACAAAAACACAAGAGGCGCATTGTAGCGAAATTTGGTTCCGCTTGCTTTGTTGTGAAAAAAATGTGTGTAACGCGACGCACACACACACACACAGCGCAGTAATAACACTCGGCGGATCTTGCTTTGAAGTTTGTAGACAGCGGAAATGTGAATTACGTTTAGCTGGAACCGTATTGCAAGAATGAGGAAATAGCTATATAGGAATGTATGGCGGACTTTAAAAGTTTGCATTTACTGGAAATTAAATTATTAACTACCGGAGAACGCCCGGTTGGAATAATATTAAATAAATATAACTCAACAAAGGAGATAGACTAGGAATTATATCCAAAAGGATATTATTCAAATATAAATAGTTTTAAAGATAATTAATATTTTTCACCTTCATCACATCGGCTAAAAGTTAGCTAATAATCTTTAAAAATTTATTACACTAAAAGCCTCAACGGATTTGGATAAAACTTATATGGAATGAAAGCCTCATATGGGGAAAAGGGAATGATACATAGGAAGGACGGAAGAATATAAGTGTGTAGTGAACAGAAGAGAAAAACAAGTACAGGAAAAACACAGATTGCTTCAAATCGCCTCAAATCAGGAGATGAAACTAAAATCTTTTGGGGAATTTAGGAGGTGCTTTCTCGTACGGGCGAGAGACTGAAATATAAGGACAGAGCGGCGCATTGGAAATCACACACACCAAATCCAGAAGCCAGAGTGAGAAACTGGAAGACAGTATCTGCAAGAAAAGTTATTTTTTCACGCTGCATGCAGGGCAGATTAACTTCAACCAAAACAGTCTCACCGTGAGCTTATAAGTCCTAAGAGGGTATGTAAGTTTATTAAAAATATAGGTATTACTAATATCATTTTATTTCAGATTTTATTGATTGTACCAGATATAATAAAAAAGGGAATGACGCTAACCAGAGATAACCTTCACCGGCATTGTCAGGAAGCATAACCATTAATTGGTTAGCCACATATATCATGGCTAGTTCTTGCCTGGAAACTTACGACATACCAGCAAGTACATAAGTGACTTGACATCCATAAGTGGAAGGCAAAGGTTATATCGTACCCATGTATCATAACATGTGATTTATTCATGTATATTGTTAATTCTGCACAGTATACATTATCTTATCATGCTATCTCTGTAACATACTACCATGATTCATTCATTTATATACAAACACTGAAGACATGGTCGCATCATGAACAGCAGTGGGTGGTGAGATTGTTGGAACAACATGGCCACCTATTACCTTTTGTTCCAGGTTTTATGATCAATGTTTATGATCATTCCTGATCGAGAAACTAAAGACTTGAAGAAGTTGATCCAGCTCACTGAAGCCTAGAGGTCAACCACTCTTCAACACCTTAGTCCCCCGTAGTTATAGGGCGGGCTGAAGGAAAGTCTTCCGTACTCCAGTGTGTCGCAGGAACCTCGAGCAGACGTGGCTAATAACATAAGATGAGTTTATGTGTATCCATTCAACAAATCCTGTGAGCAGTTTCTAAAACGACTGTCTAATGATGACAACTAGATGGCAAGAGATAATGTGACAATCCTTTTGTTGTAAATTCAGTGGAAGATAAATCCAAGATAAATCCAAGACTTTTTCTATTAGTTATTTTAATTTGTAACTGTAAATAATCATACATTTTACCATCTTCCAACACCCATTTATCATTACAAGAATATATAGATGTACATAATAAATAATGAAATTGTACTCATTTGACTTGTTAAATTTTTAACTGTTAAATTTGAGTTACCTTTTCAAATTTAATTATATTATCACATAGGGTTACTATAGCGAAAGTAGCAACTTATACTTCTAAAGCCTAAATCTATTGTCCAGCTCAGAGTATTCACAGCTGTAACTCACTTGCGATACCAGTGTACTTCCCGGGCACTGGAACTTTATCCTTTCTGGAGAGAGATTCTACTTCTTCTCTACCACTACTATCATACTAGGAAAACCTTTCGCTACACTCATAAACAACGTTCAAAAGACATGGACGAAGCATAATGCTTCCACTTGGACCTAATTAGATTTCTTATTTCTTTATTTTTCTATTTTTTGTAAAATATACCTTCTAATTATTTTAAACAATTAAAAGAAAACCAAACTGTGAGTTTCTTTATTCTAAAGTACCCGCAAATTAGTGTATTTAATTTAGTATATATCAGTGTAATTTTTTATTCATATGCGGGGTCAGATAGGTGGTGCAGTAATTTTTTAGAAAATTGTAAAGTGTGCCGTGAACACAAAAAAGTTGAGAAACACTGAGCTATAGCGTCATCTCAAATTGTTTGCAGATATCCATATTAATTTGAAAGTTTCCTTCCGGTCACTACTTTCTGAGCCCCATTTTGGTGCTATGGTCCCTGAGACACTCCCGGCCAACAGGAAAGTCTAAACCAAAGGCTGTCATATGTGCTATAGCAACATTGGTTTCAGTTAAAAAAAAAGGTAATCCCACAGCAAATACTGCCTTAGTGGAGTAAAGTGTTAGAGACTTCACTATACTAAGTTAAGCATCGAGAGGTGGGGTGACCAGGTCCCTTCCCCGCTGCCTTTTCCTTCCCTAACTCAAATTGGTCTGAGTAGTAATTTGTTTTGCATGATTTTACACGAGCCACTCTAACAATCTGATTATTATTGTATCCTAGTCTCTTTTTTAAGAGTACTTAACGCGAAATTACAGAATACTTGGATCGAAACCTGATACCGTCACGCTCCGGTTGTAAATTAATATGAAACAAATATAAAGGTATGTTATCAGGCACTCGCAGGAAATAAATGTTTACAGGCCTCGGGTTTCCTTCCTTATGTGTTCCGGTTGTAAATGGGTACTTGACTTAGCTCTTGAGTTAAGGAAGGCAAAAGGCAGCGAGGAAGGAAACAGGTCATCCCCACCTCATAAAATACCTGGACCTAGCACAATGGTCTCTAACACTTCACTCCCATACGATAGTATCTGCTATGGGACTACCCTTTACTCAACGTTGAGCATTCATAGGACTACTGTCCTTTTACGACATGCCTGAAGGTACAGTGGTCCTATTATATCTGTGTCCTCTCATTGACCTCTGAGAACTTCAGAGTTTACCAAATCCAGCCCGTATAATTTTTGAGAAAAAAAAAAACATAAACAACAAACAAGCCAAGTTTAATTCATCTAAATATCGTCAAACTTTGACTAAGCGCAGGGCAAAGAGGACATGCCAAAAATCCGCCTCAACAACTCTCACACGGTCACCATCTCACACCTGGCTCTCAACGCTGAACGTAAGTACCTTAAAAGTAAACTGACCAGGCTGCAATTTATGAGCCTTTCCTGGACCCTTCGTCCCTGTCGTGTTGAAAAGTCACTTTAAACATTCGTCCGCTTGTTCTTAACTGTCCCTGTAGGGTCCGTCTTTGTGGCAGACCTGACAACTCTCTCCATAACCCATTCTTTTACCCGCTCCTCTTCGACGGGCCTTCCATTTATCTCTGTTCCCGGAGACCTCTAGATCGAATTTATTTATGTAGCGGGAGGAACTTTGTGTTGTCAGTTGATGACATCTTCATTAATTTCCGCAGGGAGCACGATTTATCCGCACCCATTGCCCTGAAGATATGGGTCACTAGCACCGACATTACTCCAATAAATCCTAGCTCTGTTTACAGCTACGGACGGGTCTTGTCCTGCAGTTACATTTGCTCCCTCCCCCTGTCATGAAATCTTGTACACACATTTAACGACAATTCTGTTTCAGTTATTTCAACGTTTCCATGAGCATTTAACTGTCATTGTAATATTTTAAATTTTAAATTGAATTTTTAACATTAAGTAGCTTTATTGCTTGACCCCTCTCTCTCTCTCTCTCTCTCTCTCTCTCTCTCTCTCTCTCTCTCTCTATCCCTCTCTCTGTGTGCGTGAATGACTATGAGTAAATGTACTTGAGTGTGTTCAGTTACTGATTGTGATGATAATATTAATTAATCCTGTCTGAAGTTATTAATATTTTAATTGTAATTTCTAAAACGCTGAAAATTGAATTGCAGGGCAGAAATGTAAAAAGGCAATTATGCCTATTTCTTTACCCTATGAAATAAAGAATTCGTTCGTTCGTTCCTTCGTTCGTTCCCCCATCACCTTTCTTTATTCATGGTGGTGTAAGATAATTATATTCCTGGGGGTTTCCTGTGACAAGAACAAAGAATAGGGACACAGCTCTCACTATTAAGGTGATGTTGTACACGGATAATCCCATCATTAAGGTGATGTTGTACACGGATAATCCCATCATTAAGGTGATGTTGTACACGGATAATCCCATCATTAAGGTGATGTTGTACACGGATAATCCCATCATTAAGGTGATGTTGTACACGGATAATCCCATCATTGAGGTGATGTTGTACACGGATAATCCCATCATTAAGGTGATGTTATACACGGATAATTCCATCATTACGGTGATGTTGTACACGGATAATCCCATCATTAAGGTGATGTTGTACACGGATAATCCCATCATTAAGGTGATGTTGTACACGGATAATCCCATCATTAAGGTGATGTTGTACACGGATAATCCCATCATTGAGGTGATGTTGTACACAGATAATCCCATCATTAAGGTGATGTTGTACACGGATAATCCCATTATTAAGGTGATGTTGTACACGGATAATCCCATCAAGTTCAAAAATTGGCCACAGAAACCGCTGCTGTAAGAGAATATATGTATTGCTTGGGGGTTACAGCTGTGGTTGTAGTATGCTCCACATGGAGCGAATAGGGAAGAAAACGGAAGAAAGCGCGCTCGTACGAAGAAAGAAATAAACAAACAAAAGGAAAGAAAGAAATATGCCACTCCGGCGATTCAAATCAAATCATTCCAGTGGCGCAAAGGCCGGGGTACCCGGAAATCGTTCATCATATTAGCTCAACCCGAATTAGCACCTTTCTCCCCTCAGCGATGCAGTTGCGTCACATAGGTGTACCCGGAGGTGTCTCTGTCCATCGCCAGCGTCTTCTTCTCGTCTCTAATTCCAGTGGCACTTGTCTGATTGTTGCCTTTCAGTTCCACATGGGTGATCTTGTTATACCCGTTCAATCCTTCTATTCTACGCAAGCGAAGGATACTTTCAATTTCTCTTTAATTTCGCTCTTTCTTGTTGGTTATTTTAGATGCGAACGAGCTTGTCTATCTAGAGCATTTCTTTGTTCCATTTAGACATTTCATTTCTCTACTATAGTCTTACTTACTTACTTAGTCGTTCCCCTTCTACCGTGAGGTGTAGAGGTTTGGAAGAGAGAGCGCCAGACTATCTTATCGGCTGTACTATAGTCTTTATAACTCTAATTTTGTTGAACAGAACAACACATTCTGTTGTCAATAGTTACCATTAAATAAAGGTACAGGTCCTGACTAACCTTCTTTCTTCTATGAGAACTTCCAGATTTGGCACCTGGAATGTTCGGACATTAAACGAACAAGGGAAAGTGGCACAAGTAGCAGCAGAGATGAGGGAATATAAAAATCGATGTTCTGGGACTGTGTGAAACAAAGTGGAAGGGGGTAGACAGGAAGAAACTCATCACAGGTGAATTGGTGCTGTCCTCAGGACATGAAGACGAAAGTTCACACCACAGTGAAGGGATAGCTCTTATATTATCTAAAGAAGCACAGAAAGCACTCATTGAATGGGAAGCCGTTGGATCCAGAATAATAACAGCTTCTTTTAAAACAGCTAAAAAGGAAATAAATGAAAATGTCATCCAATGTTATGCACCAGCTAATGACAAAGAAGAGTCTGTGAAAGAAGCATTTTATACTAGACTACAGGAAATTATGGGAAAAGTAAAAAGAAGAGACATCACAATTTTGATGAATGACATGAATGCAAAGATAGGTACAGTCAACACCGGCTTTGAAGAAGTCATGGGAAAACAGGGGCTATGAATAATGAATGAAAAATGGGAACTATTCTCAAACTTCTGTGCTTCAAATCAACTGGCAATAGGAGGAAACATGTTTCCACATAAGAGAATACACGAGGCAACATGGATATCACCAGACCATAGATCAGAAAATCAGATTGATCATATATGCATAAACAAGAAGTTTAGATCATCATTGCAGGATGTAAAGGTATATAGAGGAGCAGATGTGGCATCAGACCACCACCTTCTGATAGCCAAAGTAAAAATGAAACTCAAGAGATATGTAGCAATGCAAAATTATAGACAACAATTTAATGTAGGACATCTAAGAAATCAAGAAACAAGAGACAAATTTGCGGTCACAATATCCAACAAATTCCAGGTGCTCCAACAGCTGGAAGATGTAGAGAATACAGAAGACTATTGGCAGCAAATCAAAACGGTATGAAATGAGACATGTGAAGAAATACTGGGGAAAAGGGAACGACAACAAAAAGCACGGATAACAAAAGAAACCATCAATAAGATAAACGACAGGAAAAACAAGAAAGCAGATTTAAACACAAGCAAAACCAGAAGTTCCAAAGCCAAGGCCTAAGAAGTGTACACAGAAAGAAGTAAAAAGAAGTATCAAAAGAGACAAGAGGAAGTATATTGAGGAGTTGGCAAGAGAGGCAGAAGATGCTGCAGCCAAAGGGAATATGAGAGAACTGTATAACAGCACAAAGAAGCTAACGGGGAAATACAAGCAAACAAGTTGCTTCATAAAAGACAAGAATGGAAAACTGCTCAGCAATATACAAGAGCAAATGAAGAGGTGGACAGAATATTTTGAGGACCTTCTCAATAGACCAGCTCCAAAAAACCCCTCGGACATACAGCCAGCAGAAGAAGAGCTACAAATTAACGGTGAAAGACCAACGAAGGAAGAAATAAAGAAAGCCATAAAGCTTCTAAGAGATGGAAAAGCGTCTGGACCTGATGGCATTCCAGCAGAGGCCGCCAAAGCAGATATCGACACGGCTACAGAGATGTTATATAAATTACTTGGTAAAGTCTGGGAAAAGGAAGAGATACCAGCAGAATGGAAGGAAGGATATCTGGTTAAGTTGTCTAAGAAGGGAAATTTACAAGAGTGCACAAATTATAGAGAAATAATGTTACTTTCAGTGCCAGGACAAGTATTAAACAGGATTATCCTTGAAAGATTATTAGGCAAGAAACTGAAGATGAACAAGAGTAGAGAAAAAATGGAGTGCGACAGGGATGCCGCTTGTCTCCATTTCTTTTCTTACTAGCAATAGACTGGGTTATGAGAACATCGACAACACACAACAGAAATGGAATCCAGTGGACTCTGACTAAGCAGTTGGATGATCTAGATTTTGCTGATGACTTAGCTCTTCTGTCACATAACCGTAATCAGATGCAGGACAAATTGAAAACACTCGATGAGAGGTCACAGAAATAGGGTCTGAAAATACACATGGAAAAGACAAAGATAATGAAAATAAATGCAGGTAATGATAACAGGGTTGAACTTGAAGAAGCACCAATACAAGATGTAGAATCGTACACATATCTTGGCAGTAATATAGACAAAGTTGGAGGGACAGACAGTGATATCAAAATAAGAATACAAAAAGCAAGAGGAGCTTTCATTGCATAGGGAAATTTATGGAGATCAAGAGAAATCGGATCCAACACGAAAATAAGCATCTTCAACTCAAATGTGAAGTCAGTCCTATTGTATGGCTCTGAGACATGGAGAACAACAAAGACAACTACCAAAAAGCTACAGACTTTCATAAATGGGTGCTTGCGTAGAATAGAGGGATTAAAATGGTATGCCAAGGTTACCAACGTGGAACTGATGACAAGAACTAGACAAGTGCCAGTGGAACAAGAGATGAGAAGAAGACGATGGCGATGGATAGGACACATACTGAGGAAACCTGTTGATAGCATTACAAGGCAGTCCTTGTTCTGGAACCCCCAGGGCAAGAGAAGCAGAGGTAGACCAAGAAGCACATGGAGAAGAGAGCTGGAAACAGAGGTGAAAATGATCAGGAGAACGTGGAAAGAACTTGAGATGATGGCACGTGACAGGAGGACTTGGCTTGTGTTTGTTGAAGGCCTATGCTCCTTTTGGAGTGGAGGGTTATGAATGAAACGATACAGGTAGTTCCTTAGCAGATACTGCGGTAGGGGAGTGAAGTGTTAGAGACTTCAACGAGAGGTGGGGAGACCAGTTGCTTTCTTCGCTGCCTTTTCCTTCCCTAACTCAAGAGCAATGTCAGGAAGGCCTACCCATTTACAGCTGGGTAGACAGGAGCATGTCGATACCGTGAATCGAACTCAGCACCTGTGCCACGAGAGACCAGCGCTTTAACCACTCTGCCAGTCGGACGCTCACAATTACTTGTCGGCCTATCTTAACATTCTGGTGTAAAAAGCACAAAAATGAAAAAAAAAAGTTAAAAAATACTTTAAATTGTTAACAGTAAATTAGTTTGAACATGGAAGGCTTTCTACCAAGATGGTGGATGAGCGGAGGTACATAAAGCTATTCGCTTATCTTCTCATTCATCATTTTCCTTTGAACTCTTTGCGCTGCCTGGAACCATCATACAACTGGTGCACCTGCACGAGAGCCTGCACCAAACATTCTCAGATACTTTCGCAGTTGTGGTTTCTGTTGTAATTTGTTTTACATGATGAGGTTCTCGCCAATAACTTTTTGCTTAGTGTTCCACGCCCTGGCTGCACGATGCGGAAATTAGCATATGGCAACAACCTACTTCACTCCACGAAAAACTGTTTGGAGATGTTAGGAACCTTGAGCTGACTACTGCCTTTATTAGAGTCATTAATGTTGAAGTCTGAAGGCGAACGAGATGTCAGGAACCTTAAGCTGACTACTGCCTTTATTAGAGCCATTAATGTGGAAGTATGAAGGCGAACGAGATGTCAGGAACCATAAGCTGACTACTGCCTTTATTACAGTCATTAATGTGGAAGTCTGAAGGCGAACGAGATGTCAGGAACCATGAGCTGACTACTGCCTTTATTAGAGTCATTAATGTTTGTCGTAGATTTTGGATAGGAGAATTAAGACTTGGGTGGGTCCCTTCTGAATAGCTTGAAATGAGTGAGAGTCCCAGTGTGAATTAGTAAAACAATAGAATTTCCACACAGGTGAGATGATAGACAGTGGTATAGAGGCTGTCGCTGAAAGCGAAAAAGAATTCTTCTCTCTCTCTCACCTATCCTCTACGACGACTTTTACAGAGTCCGACAGTCTATTCCACATATATATTACATATATTTCTATCTACTCACGGGCACGCACATACACGTGACGACAGTTAAACACACACATGCATGACGAGTTACATGCCCAAACCAGGCAAGCTTTCGACGTTTCACTGTTGACAAAAGTGGTTCTTGGTGGCCTGCATAGGTGTTTATCTTCTCTCTAACATAGACATTTGTTTTGTGCTCTTTATAGCAAATGCGCAAAATTCTTCTATAACATTTATGCTCGAAAGCCTGAATCCTTCGCTCCGTATCTGCAGTGAGTGTCCAGCTCTCACACCCATACAAGAGAATAGATAATACAAGTGATTTGTATAATTTGATCTTCACAGGAAAACTGATGTTACTTTTCCAAATCACATTCAACCTTGTCATGGCAGCTGAGGCCATCTCAAGTCTTGTCTTGATTATTTCAATTATCATATCAAAATTTCTCACAACACCAAAAAATACATAAAGGAAAAACATATACAAATAGTCATAGAATTCAAGGAAAATGCTACAAGGATGATAGCCCGTTAGAATCTTACTCTAGGTTTAGCCCACAGCCCCGTTAAGAGAACAGATGATGGCTCAAAGAGTTATAGATACATAGGGTTGAGTCTAAGAGGTTTCTTTCTTTCTCGTAAATGTATGAACAGAGTTTGATAATCTGATTTAGCCTAAGAAAAAAGAAACTCTAGCATTTGTAACAAATCCTGCAGATTAAAAAAACAGTTAAGACAGCAAATGGGTGACAATAATACACCGGTAAAATAACACTCAGACCTGTGTACTCTCATTCATCCAGCCATGGCCTTTCTCTCACATATATACTCACAACTTTGCTCGTTGCCTCTGGGAACATAATAATTCTAGGACCTTCGCACAGACCCGAAAAATGCAGTCAGCGACCAAGAAACCCCCAGTTCCAAAAGACGTACTGAACTCTCTGTCTCAGGGAACCGATTCCTTGGGTGTTCTAATTTTTCTCGAATGTCTGATTAAGTCACATAAAATTTGTCCAGGCACGAAAGTTAGCAGAGCACAATGTCATTAGCTTTGGATTCTAGGATTTAAGGAATGTCAGATCGGTGTCTTCTTTCAGGCAGGTACTATATTTGGTCACCACAATACTAGTCACAATCTCTGTCGGAATGTTAATGTTTTTCTTGTAATATTTTCGCCGCCAGGCAGCATGTACATTTAAATTTGTGGAGCAATATGAACTGGCTCAAAAGCCCAATATATATTTCTAGTCTTTAGAAACCGTTAGTGGGATTGCTATTACTGTCTCTCTCTCTGATGGCATATGCACTGTCAGATCCAGTGTTACTTGAAACAAAAAAAAAAACACACGTGGTTAAAGATAGGAACTGTCTATGATTCACACAAATATGTCTCTTTACTAAACGCTGGCAAGTTAAGTACCACAGTTTCACTCAAACACAGCACTACAGGATATCGCACAATTAAGAATTTTACGCTTATATTTATGGAAGTCTAGAAGTTCGACAAATTGTCGCAACAAACTAAGAAACTTCGCTTATACAGCTCTACTCTTCGCGAACCACCTGTCTACTGCGAATTATTGAGACAAGAATGAAAATAAAGTTTCAAACTAGGGTTAATATCTATGAAACGGACAAAGAATCCCACTGTTTCGAAACCACGAAACAGCGCCCGTCTCTCCCCTTCTCTAACACCCTACGTCAGCTTCCCTCATGTCGTAACAGCTATCAGTGCGATTACGCACCTGCGTTAACAAACTGACCGGGAAAAGCGCGTGTCAGTTGCAAATCTCAGACAACCGTCTGAAACTGCGACTATAAGGTGTAAATATTCGCTCCTACTTAAGCGTTCGGCCCGGAAAACCCGCGCGTGACAGGTGCAAATGTAGACAAAAAGTCTGCTCTATGTCCAGCGAAACGAATTTTTCGCACATTCACGTCTTACCTGCGCGACTGACATCTGATGCAATAAGATTACTACTCAGTATGAGAAAGAGAAACGATGATGGAAAAGAAATATATTTTTCGCAACGAGTGATGCGAAAAAATACAGGAAAAACAAGTACGGAAAGATAATAAAATAAAAGGATGCGGGTGAGAGAATAGGAAGAAGATGTAGGCAATTTAATGATCAAAACCCACGTGACAGGACGTCCCCCCTTAAGATATGGAAGTACTCCATGTCTACGTTATGGAATTAAATTTCCTATAACCGTAGCTTCGGGGTGTCTGTCTTCTTCCTTCTCATCTTCCCCCTCCATCTCTCTCCAATTCCTACTCAAGTCTACTCCCCAAAGTTTCCTTCCTCTGGAATGTCTCCCATGCGCGCTTGAAAGAGCGTCGCCGCTTCTGACATTTTTGAAAGATTTCCTGTGATAGCGGTGGAATATCCCTGCCACTATCGTCATCCTCGTCAGTTTTGGCGATCGTCAGGAGATGGTCGGAGGTTGGCACTGGTCTTTCCAAGTATCTCTTTAACAGATTTAAATGGAAAACCTTCTCCTTTCCTTGAATAGAGATCTGGTAGTTAGCCTTAGAAATCTTTTTCAGGACGGTAAACGGCCCTTGCCATCCGATCTTCAGTTGGTTGTTTCCGGTAGGGAGAAACACCAAAACTTTCTCTCCTGCTTCCAATTCTCTCTCTTTCGCGACTTTTCTGTATCGGTTAGCGTGCTTGGTGCGTGCTCGCTTAAAGTTAGTCGTTGCTAGGTCCCATCCTAGTTTCAACCTTTCCTTTAAAACCGACACATATTTACTTGCTGAGACGACTGTCTCATCCGCCTTCTCGTCTGTCAGAGACTGAAGTAAGGCTTCAAGCGGGCCCTTAATGGGTCTGCCGAATAAGAGTGTAGCTGGCGGAAATCCTGTGGAAGTATGAGGAGATTCTCTGTAGCCAAATAATGCTGCAGGAATACAAAGATCCCAATCTTCAGGTTTCACTTGTGCCAGTTTACTTAGCATCATGTTGAGGTTTCCATTAGCACGTTCCACGAGCCCATTTCCGGCCGGAGTATATGGCTTAGTGTGGATGTGTTGGGTCCTCAAGATCTTAACGATCTCATCCATCAACAGGTTTCGGTATGGGGATCCGTTATCCGTCAACACTTGCTGCGGGAATCCCAACCGAGTGAAAATCTGCACGAGGGCTTCTGCGACATGCTTGGCATCTGTGCATGTTAGCGGAATAGCTTCTGCCCATAAAGTGCATGTATCGACTAAGGTCAGGATAAACCTGTTCCTTCTTTTAGTCCTTTCGAAAGGCCCTAAAATGTCGATCACAACCCGTTCGAATGGTGTTCCCATTATTGGCATTTCACCCATGTGGACTGGGGGTGTCCGTTGCTTGGGTGGTACACGTTGGCACTGGGCACAGGATTTGACGTACCTGATAATATCAGTATTTACTCCTGGCCACCAATAATGAGTGGTTATCCGTTGGTTTGTGGCGTTCTGTCCCATATGTCCGCTGAAGGAAAGAGAGTGCCCCATTTCTAGGATTTGGCTTCTGTACTGTTTCGGTACTAGGAGCTGGTTGTAACCTTGGTCAGGCTTGCCCGTTCTCCGATAAAGTACGCCATCCTCAGAAAAAATGTCCCCGTGCTGTTTGGGTTCCTTAGCCATGGGCAGTTTCCTAAAGCAGGGTGCCAAAGTAGGGTCCTTGTATTGCGCTTCTTTAAGTTCCATAGGTAACAAATTAGGCGCAGGCTCCCGTTCTTTGTTGGTTTGCCCTCTTGTAGTTACTGCTGCCACAATCGGCTCTTCCGGTTTCCCAATACACACGTATCTCCCGCCAAGTATGACTGGGTAGATGGGATCATCCATAACAGCCGCTTTGATCACGCCTCTGACAAAGTCAGAGTGTATCTCCACCAATGCGATGGGAAGCGCTGTAGGTGCATCACTCTTACGAACTCCACAAAGTTGGACGGTCTCTGCTGTCTCTTGACCGGGTTTGACCAGGTTTCTGGCAACAATGCAATCGTAAGAAAGCCCCGTGTCAAATAAACAAGAAGTTTGAGAACCGTTCAGAATAACAGTACCTCGCGTTGAGGGTGTATCCCCAACAGGTTGGGAATCACTGTCAATAATTCCGCCTTGCGAGACTGTTAATAAGCATCCGATGCGTTTCGGCTCGGTGTGCTCGGTCTGATCATATGTCCCGTGCTCAGGGGTTCTCCCTTTGCCACCTTGTCCTTTCTGGCTACGCTGCCATGTAGGGCGGTCGGGTTGATCAGACTGTTTGGGGTGGTTGGGGTACTTGTTCTTGTAGAACTTGGATTTTTCAGGAGGGGGGTTTTGAGGTCCAGTTTCTCTGTGGTTATTTTGGTTAGAAGCCTGAGAAGATTGCTCTAGGTTATGTTTTCGAAAATGCTCCTCTGTCGGTTTCCGCTTTGTGGCCGGTAGTTCAGCAGCGCATTGTGATAACGCTCAGACTTTTCCAAAATGTCTTCAAGTTTTTCTGCCTCCTGCTCAGCGAGAAATCTCCGGGTATCTGCAGACAATGTGTTCTTTATTTGTTCTGTTAAAACAAATTCCTCAAGACCTTCATAGGTAGAGGGGAGCTGTGAAAGCTCAAGGCACTTTGTTAGATATCCCTTCAAACGAGACGAGAACTGCTGAAAAGTTTTAGAATTCTCTTTCCTGCTGTTGCGAAACAGTTGCAAAAACTTTCGCGCATTCATTTCGAAGCGCTCAAGCAAAGCTTTCTTCAACAAGTCGTAGTCGTCTTGTTGGCTACTTTCCAGCTTAGAATAAACATCATAAGCAGAACCTTTTAGGGCCTGGGAAAGTTTCATATTCCAACGCGACCTCTCTAACCCGTACAGAGTTGCAATTTTCTCAAATTTTTCTAACCATGTGTCAATCTTCTCATTTGGACAAGGAAAAGATTCTAGAGTGAAAGACATGGCGTTTAGTTGAAGAGATTGAGTGTTAGAAGGATCAGTTAAGGTGGAATGAGGAGAAGATTCTCCATTGCTGGAGGTAGAGGCAGCACCACGACTTTGGAGTTCTAGAGCTTTAAGAGCCAACTCGTGCTGTCTCTCTCTCTTTCCTCATGCTGTCTCTCCTTCTCTCTTTCCTCATGCTGTCTCTCCTTCTCTCTTTCTCTCTCCCTGCGGATTTCCATTTCCTCATCCATCTTCCTCTGCTGTGATAGCCGGTCTTCCGCTTCTTTCTTCTCCGCGTCATATCTCTCGAGTTCGTCTCTGACAAATGCTTTCGCTTCCTCTCCTTCCAGTCCCTCCTCTCTCGCTTCGTCCCTGAGGAGTTGTCTAAGCTTTGCCCTCTCGGCCATATTATGTCAGTGACTGAGACTAGTGGAGAAAGAAAATAGGAAAAAGAATACACTGGTTCCTACCACTTACGAGAAAAAAATATAAAAAATCCGAAAGATGATATATTTAACCCTGGGATACCTCCTCCAAAAATAAAATCTAACTATCGCTGCTATTATCGGCAATAAAGCACCTAATGCAAAACACGACTACGCCACCTAAATGGTAGTTAAGATTACTTCTGAAAAATAAGTTGCTACAGTGGAAAACACAATGATTATAGCAAAAATTAAAGAGAAAGATAATCCCTTAATTTTAAAATCCACTATAAGTTTACCCCTGAAGACAATTAGGGTGAGGGAGGCAATTAATCTGGACGAATAGTCCGAAACGCACTCCTTAGCTTTGCTCAAACACCTACCTGCTTCAGAACCCTTGTGAATGTTATACACTCACAAAACTTTACCAGCGTTTAGTATTACAAAATCATTAATTAACATGTATTCCGACAAAATCAACCTGTAAACCAAATGTATAATGCTTCTTAATGCTGTTGAAAAAACTTATCAGTTTGTGTGGTCAGCACGCCCGTAAACAGATCGTTAGTCTAGGGGATAAATTATGTTTAAAAGATACAAAACTCACAAGACATCACACTCTTACTCTATATCAGAATAAAGAATCTTAAGTTCAAAATCCAGATAGACGAGTCCACATTTGTCGTACTCGTCTTCCTATCCTAAGTTCAAAAATCCGTCGGGCGAGACCACATTTGTCGTATCGCCTTAGGATTTTGGGTTCAATTCCCGGAAACGAGCGACCATTTGTCGTAGATTTTGGATAGGAGAATTAAGACTTGGGTGGGTCCCTTCTGAATAGCTTGAAATGAGTGAGAGTCCCAGTGTGAATTAGTAAAACAATAGAATTTCCACACAGGTGAGATGATAGACAGTGGTATAGAGGCTGTCGCTGAAAGCGAAAAAAAATTCTTCTCTCTCTCTCACCTATCCTCTACGACGACTTTTACAGAGTACGAAAGTCTATTCCACATATATATTACATATATTTCTATCTACTCACGGGCACGCACATACACGTGACGACAGTTAAACACACAGACTTGGAAAATCTATAACAATGCTTATACAGATAATTTGAGATCGAGCTGACCAACGCACTGGTTTTTTTTGTTCAAGAGAGATATTTTAATTATCATATCAAAATTTCTCACAACACCAAAAAATACATAAAGGAAAAACATATACAAATAGTCATAGAATTCAAGGAAAATGCTACAAGGATGATAGCCCGTTAGAATCTTACTCTAGGTTTAGCCCACAGTCCCGTTAAGAGAACAGATGATGGCTCAAAGAGTTATAGATACATAGGGTTGAGTCTAAGAGGTTTCTTTCTTTCTCGTAAATGTATGAACAGAGTTGGATAATCTGATTTAGCCTAAGAAAAAAGAAACTCTAGCATTTGTAACAAATTCTGCAGATTAAAAAAACAGTTAAGACAGCAAATGGGTGACAATAATACACCGGTAAAATAACACTCAGACCTGTGTACTCTCATTCATCTAGCCATGGCCTTTCTCTCACATATATACTCACAACTTTGCTCGTTGCCTCTGGGAACATAATAATTCTAGGACCTTCGCACAGACCCGAAAAATGCAGTCAGCGACCAAGAAACCCCCAGTTCCAAAAGACGTACTGAACTCTCTGTCTCAGGGAACCGATTCCTTGGGTGTTCTAATTTTTCTCGAATGTCTGATTAAGTCACATAAAATTTGTCCAGGCACGAAAGTTAGCAGAGCACAATGTCATTAGCTTTGGATTCTAGGATTTAAGGAATGTCAGATCGGTGTCTTCTTTCAGGCAGGTACTATATTTGGTCACCACAATACTAGTCACAATCTCTGTCGGAATGTTAATGTTTTTCTTGTAATATTTTCGCCGCCAGGCAGCATGTACATTTAAATTTGTGGAGCAATATGAACTGGCTCAAAAGCCCAATATATATTTCTAGTCTTTAGAAACCGTTAGTGGGATTGCTATTACTGTCTCTCTCTGATGGCATATGCACTGTCAGATCCAGTGTTACTTGAAACAAAAAAAAACCCACGTGGTTAAAGATAGGAACTGTCTATGCTTCACACAAATATGTCTCTTTACTAAACGCTGGCAAGTTGGGTACCACAGTTTCACTCAAACACAGCACTACAGGATATCGCACAATTAAGAATTTTACGCTTATATTTATGGAAGTCTAGAAGTTCGACAAATTGTCGCAACAAACTAAGAAACTTCGCTTATACAGCTCTACTCTTCGCGAACCACCTGTCTCCTGCGAATTATTGAGACAAGAATGAAAATAAAGTTTCAAACTAGGGTTAATATCTATGAAACGGACAAAGAATCCCACTTTTTCGAAACCACGAAACAGCGCCCGTCTCTCCCCTTCTCTAACACCCTACGTCAGCTTCCCTCATGTCGTAACAGCCATCAGTGCGATTACGCACCTGCGTTAACAAACTGACCGGGAAAAGCGCGTGTCAGTTGCAAATCTCAGACAACCGTCTGAAACTGCGACTATAAGATGTAAATATTCGCTCCTACTTAAGCGTTCGGCCCGGAAAACCCGCGCGTGACAGGTGCAAATGTAGACAAAAAGTCTGCTCTATGTCCAGCGAAACGAATTTTTCGCACATTCACGTCTTACCTGCGCGACTGACATCTGATGCAATAAGGTTACTAGTCAGTATGAGAAAGAAAAACGATGATGGGAAAGAAATATATTTTTCGCAACGAGTGATGCGAAAAAATACAGGAAAAACAAGTACGGAAAGATAATAAAATAAAAGGATGCGGGTGAGAGAATAGGAAGAAGATGTAGGCAATTTAATGATCAAAACCCACGTGACAATGTTGAAGTCTGAAGGCGAACGAGATGTCAGGAACCATGAGCTGACTACTGCCTTTATTAGAGTCATTAATGTTGAAGTCTGAAGGCGAACGAGATGTCAGGAACCATGAGCTGACTACTGCCTTTATTACTGTCATTAATGTTGAAGTCTGAAGGCGAACGAGATGTCAGGAACCATGAGCTGACTACTGCCTTTATTACTGTCATTAATGTTGAAGTCTAAAGGCAAACGAGATGTCAGGAACCATGAGCTGACTACTGCCTTTATTAGAGTCATTAATGTTGAAGTCTGAAAGCGAACGAGATGTCAGGAACCATGAGCTGACTACTTCCTTTATTAGAGTCATTAATGTGGAATTCTGAAGGCGAACGAGATGTCAGGAACCATGAGCTGACTACTGCCTTTATTAGAGTCATTAATGTGGAAGTCTGAAGGTGAACGAGATGTCAGGAACCTTGAGATGACCACTGCCTTTATTAGAGTCATTAATGTGGAATTCTGAAGGCGAACGAGATGTCAGGAACCTTGAGATGACTACTGCCTTTATTAGAGTCATTGATGTTGAAGTCTGAAGGCGAACGAGATGTCAGGAACCATGAGCTGACTACTGCCTTTATTAGAGTCATTAAAGTGGAAGTCTGAAATCGAACGAGATATCAGGAACCATGAGCTGACTACTGCCTTTATTAGAGTCATTAATGTGGAATTATGAATGCGAACGAGATGTCACGAACCTTGAGATGACTACTGCCTTTATTAGTCATTATTGTGGAAGTCTGAAGGCGAACGAGGAACATATATAAACACAATTATAAGAACAATAAGACACTCATATCAGTTATGCATATCAAGTAAGATATCGATTAATATTCTTTATTATTTTTTTGTTGTGTGCTTGTTTTTTTCTCTCCACAAAACCTCACATGTTTACGTCGTTCATAACAGCTTTCCAGACGTGGAACTTAAGTCAAACAAGAAAGCGTAAAGCCACATCTAAGTGACCTAGTCTTGGTCAAACAATACCAGTTCTGGGTAACAATCCGCCCTCAGCCGCCCCTTTCAGCGACACCACAAAGAGAAGCAAAGATGAAAGGAAGGTTGACAGGCCTAATGATTATATTGCCTTCCGTGGCGAGAATCGAAGAACCCCAGCATACGTTCATTTGTGGGTCCTTTACCTCGGAGCACACAACTAACTCGGCTGGTTGGACTCCACCCTTATTAACAACCAGCTTTACCCAGGGATCTGGTATCATTCAGGCGGCAACATCGTCATCTCATGCGCGGAGTACCAGGACACTTGTCCCGCATAAATCCCTTCAATTGTCACTTGATCTGTTGACTGTTTTTATTTGTTGTTTGTGAACGGTTGGAGATTTTTCGCGTCTTCCCGTACCACAGACGAGGGGAGGTTATCGGTTCTGTCTAAATGACGACAAATGGGCCATGCACGAATCCATTCCGACGTTACTTCCCTTCAGCCTGTGAATACTGTAAAACTGTTTTTATTAGCAGCATGAATTTGAGTGACATTTAGTACACATGAAAATGTTAGCAGAATATGTTTTGATCTCTATGTATTATTTTTGTCTTAAGGTGAAATTGGTTAATGATATATTTTATTAGAAAACATCCTTCTGAGTTGTTTGTTGTTCAGGTTTACTTCTTTTGATTCCGTTTTTATGCTTTTTCTTTGAACAGTTGCCTTCATTAAAAAAAGAAGTAAAGAAATAATAGTTTTAAAAAAATAACAAAAAAAGCAGATCCTGCCTAATATTGAAAACATCACTAAAATTTAGGTAGAAAAAGAACGTATCTTACTGAATGACGGATTCAACAAGAAAATTTAGTTAGGAAAAAAGTAGATTATACCTAACATCAGAAACGTCAATATAATTAGCTAGAAATAGAAGAGATTGCACTTGGTATCGGAATATGAATTAGACATTAAAATTTAGAGAAAAAAAAAAACAATGATAATTAACAAACCAGGCAATAAATCAATGTTAAAGATAAGAATAAATTGGAAAATCCTGGAACAAGTCAAGAGTTTCTCATATCTTGGTCATACAATAACAGAAAATGGCAGATGTGAAACAGAAATCAGGAAGTGAATAGGAATGGCCAAAGCTACATTCAACAACATCAGACAAATACTAACACCCAAACAACTAACTCACCAATTCAAACCGAGAATAATCAAACGTTATATACATATTCTTCATTATTGTATTATGAAGAAACATGGACAATGAACAAGCAATTAGACAAAAGAGTTGAGTCCTTTGAGATGTTGATATATAGAAGAATGGGGCACGTCTCTTGGGCAGAAAAAAAAAACAAAGAAAGACGTCCTAGTAAAAATAGCAAGAAAATGAGAATTAAGGAAGGAGATCAAAATTAGACAGCTAAAATATTTTGACCATATAGAAAAGACATAACACCTTACTGAAGACCATATTAGAAGGAAGAGTCAAAGGCAAACGCGCAAGACAACATCAAGAAGACGCCGAAGATCCATTGTAGCTGACCTTCAATGTGAAAATGGCACCTGATGATGATGAGTATCGGAATCGTCAATAAAATTTAAATAGATACAAAACAGATCTTACCTTATATCGGAATCGTCAGTAAAATGTAGATAGAATTAGAACAGGCACTACACGTTATGTCGAAAACGTCAATCAAATCCCTCGTATTACTAATTGTCTAAGTGAAGGGTGCTGTAAAGAACAAAGAAAAAAATCCCACCACCTATTTTAGAAAATCCGGAAAAGACGTGCACTGCATCATGAAAGCTAAATTGAACACACATTACAAGATCGTGCATGTTTTTCATTCTGCATTGACAATTGACCACCAATCAAGATAAGTTTGACTTTAAAGATCCAGTGATTGAAGTTTAAATTAAATAGAAAGGAATAAAATGACCACAGGAACATCAGTGCCGTCATCAGAGCCATGCAGCAGCAGACGGAGCTTAACATTATTATTTCCCGCCATTGTTTTGACGGGTTACTTACTTTTTTAGATTTGGGGGGGGGGGGGGGGGGGGGGGGGGGGGGGGAATACGTACATTCCACCCGATATCGAAACAAATTAATATAATTTAGACACAATAATGTAAGAAACTGTTTCAGAAACAAAAATGTAAAGACCGTTTGTTGTTGTTTAACTAGAACTTCTGAGCGTTTCGCTCTTTTGCTGCCAATACCAAGTTGTAGACTCCTTGGTATTATCTACACTTTAGATCTAGTCTTTTCCTTTGGCTTTTCTGCCATTACGAAATGTATTGAGCTGAAGACATGAGCTCCTGTTTCTCCAGCTTGGCTTGCATTTAAAGGATCATCACATCTGGTCCCAAGCTAGGAGGAAGAAGCACGTGACATACTGTGCATTCCACGCCATCCAAGGGGGCTCACCAAATATGCAGAGCTAAAACAATGGGCTCTGACTCTGAGCTCTCCTAAGGAAATGTCGCGTCCTACACAGAGTCACTTCTCAGCTCCCCATGCCTATCAGGGGTCCACAGTGAGACCCTTCTGAATGCAGGCAACCAGGTATAAGACAGAGTTACGTCTGGGGCTCAAGTGACTCCTCCAGGCATAGTGTGCAATGCTGGGTTCTCTATATGTTTCACCACAAGGGGAATCATTGGAAGTGTGTTGATGATTTCAAGAGACAATCAGGATGTAATTAGCCTCACAGACAGAGGTTCACACCCATAACAATAATAATAATCATCTACATATTACATCATTGTGCATAGCTGGTGGTCGTATAAGGTTGACTCCAGATATCCCTCCATGCATATGGAAAGAGCGTCTAAAGTACTGGATATAGTCTTCTTCCGGGGCAAAATAATAACATGAATTAAGAATTAAATTTGAAAAAAAAGAAGAAGACAGGAATGGAAAAAAAAAAAAACACTACAAGTAAAATTATTTTACTCATACTTGTCGTGTGGTGAGTCACTGGGGCAACTACTACAGTAGTTTTTGCCAGGAATAGTCTATGAGATATTACATATAAGGTCTCTAGAAATTGGCTCGTTAAGAAAGAATAAAGACCTATTCGAGATGGGACAAGAAGACAGAAATGCGAATGCTTTCCACTAGACAGTGTTTTCTAATTAATTATGGAAAGAGTTCTGTTTCCCCACGACCTTAGCTTCTGCCCTTAGATCCCGTAAAGAAAAAGCCCCCAACCTCATCTGAGTAGAGAAAGGTTCCTATAGGTGAATATGTAACACCGACAGCACGAGTGATACACTAACAAATTCTTGATAATGATCAACCGATCGTTGGGTTTATTAATGAAATATCCACACATATAGGGTTAGTAATGGTTAGAACGTGATGATGGTGAAAGACGATTCACACAAAACACACAGATGAGATAATAAAATTACAGTTAATTAAGTAATAGTTAATTAAGAATGAACTGGTGTAAAGTGAAATGATGATGTGATATGATACGTGTTACCAAAATGGTGAGTACTCTACACAGTCCATGTGTCTCTAAATGCTTCTCCTAGATATGAGGATTCACATGTATGCATAAAATGTCCCAAGTTGTTATACGTTATGTCGAGTGGGGTATCTCTAAGCTGAGGACGTTCTGATGAATACTGTTGTCGTACGGAGAACGCTGACGAGATATCTATGTATATTCCTTCACTGTTTGAGTATATCTCTGTAGTGTGGATCAACAGTTAATAGTTGTCATATGAACAAAAAGTCTGTTGTCTAATCTCCCGACGGTACTGGTCAGACTGGATATCTTCACGAAATGTTAGTGATATGTAGACTCATAATCTTGCGTATGTAGTCGTGATTCATATACTTTCGAGTCTGCTTCATAAAATGCGCTTAAGAGTGTGTTGCACGTGGTATAAATATGCGATTCCTCTTTCGAGCTCTTTTGCTTGACTTCAGATAATAATGATCTTTCGAGTGATTTGAATTTATGATGACTCTGTATTGAACTTGTGATAACTCTGTATTGAACTTGTGAGCAAGCAGTATATGGTGACGAAAAATGCTGCGTCCACCTTATGACTTGTGGGTGAGACAATATTCCTTTTTAATTGAGGAATGAAAGATGTCCTCTGGCGAATTCTGCTAGCCAAATGTCCGTTTTTGATAACTTATTTCTGGTTAGACGTCAGACACGTTGCGTGTAGACTCAGACTTCTGATGAACTGAAGACACACAAAAGTCTTCGTAAGTTTTTCACATTTAACATCACTGGTTGACTTGCATTTAAACTACTGCTCATAATTCATCTCTCTCTCTCTGAGTTCAATTCTAATGATGTTAAATATCTTGTGCATGAGAGTGTGTGCGCATGGGAGACTGTGATGATGATAAAGGTGAAATATGAACTATTAATTACCTCCTATCATCCTATCATCTTCTAGGAAAATCTTCTGATTTTATTAATCAGTTATGCCAAGAATTATTTGAAACTTTATTTTTCGCACATTTTAACTGTGAGGTTAAAATAAACAAAAATAAGAAAATGTATTAATAAGTATAAGATCTACTAACCTTCTTTTCCCTTCGCAAAATCCTTTAAGAACACAATTAATCACAGAACTGAATTATCATCCACTCTGAATAAACACGTGTATTAGGCTATGCGTTTTGGGGTTTAATCCCTTCCTCACAAGGAAAAAAACTGGACTGCTTCACTCTTGTAGATTATGCGGTATTATATATTTCTGGAAGTCACCTGGCCAAGCTGGGCGTCCAATGTGGTAAACCAACGCTTGTCTGAACCGCGGCCGACCCAAGATAACACCATTACAGCATGAGACGTTTTCCCCTGGCCAATCTGGGCGTCCAATGTGGTGTCACAGAAATTACAGCGTGCCCAGATGTGTTTCGGATGACCATATGTGTTTTTACCAGATTTATCCCGATGCAATGTGGGCTTCAAACGATAATGTCTGGCATGTGGACTCAATCAAAGGATTTTTATTTCCCCCGATGAAAGAACAAATGTGGTTCTCTAGATACCGGTCGCGAGTAATCACAACAATGAAATAGCAAATGTGGATCACAAATATGAGATGAAAGAGCAAATGTCGGAGAAAATACAATATGAAAAATGTAGGAAAAGATGGAGCAACAAGGCCTTTGCGCTCGTTTATCACAATACTCCTTCATTCATGTCATACAAGACGACTAATATGAGGGTTGTGCTTGAGGCTGACAACCTCATAATGTAAAAGAAAATTGCTACAAAAATCACAGCTGTAAAATAGAAGGATTGAAATGGTATGACAAGATCACTAATGTAGAAGTTATGGACAGAACCAGACTAATACCAGTACAGCAAAATGTATAAAATGTTCGCTGACGTTGAATAGGACATACACTGAGAAACCCAATCGATAGCATTACAAGGCAGTCCCTGTTATAAATCAGTAGGCCAAAAGACAAAGAGGGGAACCCCAAGATACACGAAGAAGAGAAGATAAGACAGACGTGAAAGAGATAAAGAAAACATGGAATAACTGAACGGATGGCACAGGCACGTTTGGGAGGTATTTGTTGACTGGGAGCTGGAAAAGTACACATGATAATGATCGGTGCATTCCTTGTTATAATTTACAATATCTGCTGCTTCAAATTTTCTTCCATTTGTTCATTGTCCATGTACCACCGTCATAAAATAGTATAGGACGTATATAGCATTGTCATATTATTTTGCTGACAGGAGAAAACGGAACGAACGAAACGGACAGAAAATCGTTATCATCATCATCATCATCTCCCTGTGGGCTCTTTATGGTGTATGTGACCACCAGTGCAACTGGTTCATGTCCAGAAAGCATGCACACAAGAATTTACATGCACGTGCAGCAGCTTTTCCGGTAGCAGTTTCTTTTATAGGACTAGTTTGCCAGCCCTATGCCCAATCTCACTTTAGTCGCCTTATACGGCTTGCATGTGGGAGCTGTAGGCTTGTTCCTTCATTCTCTCATCAGAGACTTCACGTGGATATTTCCTAGTACACTTAATATATACTGTTCAAAAAAAAGAAACGCATAGCTACTGAAGGCACACACGTAGCCATAATTTTGACATTCAATAACTTTTTTAATTTAATGAGTTAATTGTTCAAATTGCACACAAGAATACCTTAGGGTTCACCCAATCAATTGACAGTTGTTTTGCATCTGGGTCACGAGAGTTTTGTGGCGTACGAGCTTTCCCATTAGTATGGTGTGTGGCCTCTTCTTGCATCGATCAGTGACTGGCATCTCCTGGGCATGGATGCGATCAGACGTCTGATGTGGGCCTGTGGGATGGCTGCCCACTCTTCCTGGAGTGCCTGGAACAGATCACGACGATTGGCTTGAGCAACGTCTCGGCGACAAACACGTCTATACAGCTCATCCCAAAGGTGCTCAATCGGACTCATGTCTGCAGATATGGATGGCCAGGGAAGGGTGAGAATGTTGTTGACAGTCAGGAACTGCGTGGTCATCCGTGCACAATGGGGTCTGGCGTTGTCCTGTTGAAACACAGACCTTTGGGCAGCCAAAAGTGGAAGGACATGGGGTCGAAGAATTTCATTGACGTATCGTTGCGCATTCAAGCATCCTTCAATGTGCATCAATTGACTCCTTCCGTTGTAACTGATCATTCCCCACACCATTGCACCTCCACCACCGTGCGGCGGAGCTTCATCAACGCAATGTTGGGCAAAACGTTCATTTCGCCTACGGTAGACCCTACGCCGTCTATCATGACGCTGCAACAAAAAGAAAGATTCGTCACTAAACCAGACACGTCTCCATTGATTGTCAGCTGCCCAGGGACGATGCTGGTTGGCCCAAAGAAGTCGATTTTGGCGATGGCGGCGCGTAAGGACAGGTAATCGGTGAGGTCGTTGTGCCCAAAATCCAGCGTCATGCAGTCTATTCCGGACGGTTTGATCAGACACATGACGTCCTGCAGGCAATGACTGGGCAGTTAAGGAAGCTGTTGTAAACCTGTCTCTGAGGTGACGAAGCCGAATAAAGCGATCCTCCGCTGCTGTTGTCACTCTGGGTCGTCCACTGCGATGCCGGTCTTCAACTGAGCCAGTGGCTTGAAACCGGTGCCAAAGTTGACTGATGGTACTCTGATGTACGTTTAGATGCCTGGCAACCTGACTTTGACTTTCGCCTGCATGCAGTCGGCCAATAGCAATGTTCCTTAAATTTATCGATAGAGACGCCATAAATGTCTGCTTGAAAATGAACTGAATTTTGTTTGTGAAGCGGTATCCTTTTATAGGGTTTCAGTTGCGTAGTCAGTGAATAGTGTTCACCCCAAATTTTGTTGCTTTCACGTGCGCGCAACATGAGCTGTGGTCAAAAATTGCGTCATAAACACTATTGACCACTGCGTTGTAACAATTACAAAAACGAACGCAATTCAGGTCAACACGTGCATTTGACATTGTAAAGAACAATTGAGGCTGGTTTTATATACCCTAGCACCAAATTTTACTTACAAACTCATAAAAACGCGCCCTCGGATAGCTATGCGTTTCTTATTTTGAACAGTATACATTATTGTCAGTGACGAACTAAGGAAGTTGGGGGGGGGGGGGGGAACCGCGCACGCCCGTGGTGACAGCCAGAAAGGGGGTGCCGTAGTACTCTATTATAATAGTACTTACTGTTAAAAATATGCTTGCAAGTAAGTTTCGTTATGACAGATGGGGGAGATGGGGTGTGCTAAATTGAGGATACGCACCGTGTGCTAAATACTTTAGGGACGCCTCTGATTGTCATATCACCAGTTTAAAAGTTTATCTTAATTTGTTAATAGCAAAGTTAATATAATTCTATATTGCGCCATTGATACGATTCTTTGATTTATCCGATCCCAACTAACATAATTACCGAGGTATGTTACGTCGGTCGGTCTCACTCAAAATATTAACTCGCGCCAGAAAAAAAAGTGCACAACGCACGGTGTGCAACGTGCGCGACGTGGGGGGTTATATAAAACAAATACTTTTTTTTTTTCTTTTTTTTTTTAAATTATTTCACGAAATTAGTAGCGCTCGACAAAGAAAAAGTGCATAAAAATTGGTGTGCATGAGCCCTCTCCCGATGTACAAATCATGAACACTTGAAAGTTTTTGTTAAAAACCACTTATTATCAGGGAACACTCTTTGAAAACAATCCACGCACTTTTACACGAAATATTGTCATCAAAGAACTTTTAAATTGAATCTAAAATAGCATAATTCTCGCCGTGCGTACGTTGGTCACAGCTGAGGAATGCAACCGTGTTGAAAAATTGTATTGTTTCCATTATATATACTCTCCCGAAAATAGTTACAATCAACAAAGAAAATCGTTCAAATGACGGTGTTCATGAACAGTTTGATTACACTGTATAATGGAAAGAAACCAAAAAACACTCTAAGAATGTACTTCTATCTGCTCATGTGGGAACGGAAACAGCACACTATAATTAAAAACCCGTCAAGTTTGACGGGTAATTGCTAGTTTGATAATAATTAGGTTGTTAGTCAAGGCAGAAATATGAAGAGGGTAAATGCCCTTTTAGCAGAGTGATTAGTGCACTGGCTTCCCAGCTCGGCGGTCCTGGTTCGATCCCCAGTTGAGGTGGGATTCTTTAGACCACAAACAACTCCGAGGTCGACCTAGCCTCATGAATTGGGTACCAGAGCAACTCTGGAAAGGTTAAAGGCGGCCGGCGTGATGCTGACCACATCACCCTTAGTGTGCCAAGGGTCATGAAAATATGGGCCTAACACAATATTCCCAATATGTCTCAATGGACGTGAAAAGGGATCTTACTTTAAATGCCTATTGCCTTTATTCAAGGTGGAATGTGTTCATTTGCTACACAAGACAACAGGAGGCTGAGACACTTGGGAGTCATGACCCAGGTGGGCCCGCCCCCCTTAGAGTGAAAAGGAGAATAATGGGCCGAAACACTTGTTCGACGGATGGGAACTCTTCTGATGATCAGATTGCCTCCTGTTGTATCGCTCAGTATAGAGTTTCCTATCATCTGGGTTGAGGAGACAAAGAAAGAACATGATTACTGCTTACACTGGCATGTTGTTAGAGGCGATTAATATGAGGTTGTTCCAAGATCTGGCAACCTCATCACAGATGTTCGTAATTGTTTAACAAGGCAGTAATGATTTCTTTTGAGAATGGTGTAAAAGTGAGACTTTATCAATCAATTAATTATTACCATTTACCTCCCCAAAGTGCCAAGTACTTTGGTCATGTGTCATCGGCTGTCCATGCCTGTTTCATAATTTTCGTTTCTGTCTCCAGTTCTCTTCTCCGTGTGTTTTTCTGTCTGCATCTACTTCTCTAACTATGGGAATTCCAGAAGAAGGACTGCCTTGTAAAGCTATCAACTAGTTTCCTCAATGTGTGTCCAATCCATTGCCCGCGCCTTCTTCTCTTGTTCCACTGGCTCTTGTCTGGTTCTTATCAACAGATCCACATTGATGACTTTGTCGTACCATTACAATCCTTCTATGTTACTCAAGCACCCATTAATAGAACTATAATTTCTTGGTTGTTGTTTTTGTTGTTCTCCATGTTTCAGAGCCATACAATAGCAATGACTTGACATTTGAGTTGAAGATTCTTATTATTGTGTTCGACTTGGTTAAACTTCATAGATGTTGGTAACAATTTTCCAGAACAGAACTCAAACACAGCTGAAAGAACTGTGGAAGAAACGAAGTGAAGGTAGCAAACGTTCTACCGAACCACAAGAAACACGGATGGAACTAGATGGAAGGTATTGTCTGTTTGATGACATGTGTTTGAAGGCCTAATTCTACTCCAAAGCTGAAAGACGAGCAAGAAACATCACAAGGGCACACTTATTCAATCACAACCATCTATTTTTCAGTTGCGTTAGAACAACAACTATCCCTGTCTTTGCACTTAAAGAATTCTGAGCGTTGAACACAGCAGATTGTATACAAGTTTACTCAATTGTTTGCAACTATAAAAACAAAATGTTTACCGTATTTTTTTTTGTTTTAAATAACTGAGAAAGCTCACATGTTTAAGACGGCATTCGCCTCGCGCGGAGATAAGCATAAAACCGCATTCAAAACGAGGGCGTAAACTTTTCAAAGAGAATTGTTGAAAGTGGGAATTGATTTCCGCAAGTTTTCACGCATCATTAGCTACCATGGACGAGTTACCAAACCCTGCTGGGGTGTTGACAAACGTCTGTTGTTGGGTCAGGATTTCTCCAAACGATTTCGCAAGCCGTGTTTACTCACTTCAGGGACATAAGCGTAGTTTTTCGTTTCGGACGGTTACCTCTAACGGCGGGAAGCCAAGGGTAGAGGAGGTAGGAGAAGATATCAGAATACGGAAGACGAATGGTCTTCCAGCGTAGCGTAAGCCAACAGATTCACGGTTCAAACCCCATTTAATGCCCGTTAAGGACAGATTTTTGTTTGATTGCGACGAAAATTGCGCAAGTTTGTTTAAAAGATTACAGAGACTCAAAGATCGGTTTTCAGACAACCCGATCTATATCTCACACATGAAAAGGCTTTCTTGCGTCACATTTGAGAGAAAGAGATTTACAGAAGAATCAAATAAAATTCTTTCTTTGTGAGTGAGTAACCCGCCAGAGCATTACAGGGAAGTAAGTATGCTGTGTTTATTCTGCTGCATGTCTTGATGAAGGCACTAATTCTTCTTTGGTCACGTCATTCATTTATATTCAATTTCAAACTGCATTGGCTCTTTGTAGTCACGCTTATCATGACTTATGGTCAGGTGGTCTCTGTATTATGGGAAAAAAACTGGATAGGCCTGTGTGTTTTTTTTAATGGGTGTTCAGTTTTCTTTCACGGTGCAGTGCACACAGTGTCTGTATTTGCCCGAAATTTTTTTAAGGCCTGTGCTTCTTTGGGAGCCAAAGGGGATTGATTTATTGATTATCAAGCCTGGAGTTGTCCCATCAGGCTATCTGTGCCACTCGGGTAATAGTCACTTCATACTGCCGCATGGACCTTTCTTCTTCTTCTTCTTCTTCGTACACTCTCAGACGTCTACTTGCATATTTCAAAGAAAGCAGTAGTCAGCTTAGCAAACACAGCGTTTAATTTTTACCTAGACAGTCAGCGATTCTAAGGAGAATAGCACACCAAGATAGCAAGATAGAAGCAATAGAGAAAGATATGAGCAACTTTCACGATCAGCTAACGGGGCAATTTCAATTTCTTGATGATACTTTTAAAATGAGCTTCAATAATATCTCTTGATAACTTGATGATACTCTCTTCTAAACATCGTGTTCTCCAGACAAATGTGTCCAAGCTCGTGTCCTGGAGAGGACACTCCAGCTCCACCCTATGGCGTCGGCACAACACGGGAGGTAGCAGTTACCAGTTATAAGCTACTTGTCCTATTGGCGTAGGACATAGCGTAAGGGGCTACTTCCGAAATTGTAGAGGTTCTATCTCATTTGGACAGTTCCCGCCTGCGCCTTCCCCCAGCTAGGTAGGCGCTGTCCCGCCACTGTCTGCTTTCCCCACTGGGTGCATGAGGATTATGGTCAAATCCGAACTGCGGACAGAAACTTTTTGCACCTAGCAGTAGTAAGAACAAGCATAAAACAAAAGAACACGCCTAAAGGAACATCAGGCATACAAAATAAATACCAGCTGCGGGCAATCCATTCAGGGGCGCATTCCCAGTGTCATTTATGACGGAAAGGAGCTTCTATAACTATAACTGTCTTCAAAGCAAAAATGTCTCAGTGTAAATAGCAAACAGGCAAATGTAATGGAAATCAAAAGAAATGAAGTCAAAAATCACAAACGAGATTTAACTCAAGTATCAAAGCTATTCTGTTGTACAGCTCTGAAATATGAAGAATAACAACAACAAACATATATGAAAAAACTAACATACCAGTCTATTAATAATAACAGGATATACCATCACAATGTTACGGGGTTTGAAGAGAAAATTAAAATTATTGCCGACTAGGTGAAAGGGGCCCAAACACCAAAAAGCCTAGAGAACCTTCATGGCTTAATCCGGCCCTGAGAAGCAGTCCTATATTTTCTTTGTCTAGTTCCTATTGTTAGTGAATTAAATGTACGCATTTTCATTCCCCACCTCGTTTAGTGAGTTATTTATTTACCGTTTACTAGCCTCGGGTTTCCCCTCCTTATATGTTTATACGTTTATACAATACCAAAACCTACCTTCTGTACTTTACTTATTCTCATTCTTCTATCATTTACTAGACACAGTATTACGGTCTTTGTCTTGTGTAATCTGGCCTATACTGTTTAATAGTAAAACTGCAGAAGTGATTCCAGTTAGTCTGGGTCGTCCTTAGGTACATATCCGGGTTACGTGGGTGGTCGTGCTAGACCTCTGTCGGCGAAGCACTATTTTGTAGTGCGCAGCTGGCAGAGAGGATAGCAGCGATTCGCTCCCGTGGCTAAGCTATGGATGCCGTTCGGAAGGTCCTGGTTCGATTCCCGGTAAGCTTATCGCGTCTGTTGTTTTTCTGTTGTTGTCACGGATTGCCTCCCCTGCTTTGCAGTAGTGGTCCAACAGTGGCCAAAACTCAAGAGTATCTAATATTGGCTTCCAATGTATCTACCTGCGCGCAAGATTACTTTTGGCAGAGATGTAGATAGAAGATTAATAATACTTCTACCTGAAGGGAGCCTTCACAAGATATTCCCAGAAGTCACGAACAATGTTGTATTGTGCTGAACAATTGTTAACGCATTATATCTGGTCCGTCGTCTTTTGTGAAGGATTTAAGCAATGGTTTAGCCCGTTCAAGCCCCCAGTGAGTGTAGTCCAACGAAATCCCTCTTATAAGGTATAGCTCTGTTTAGTGTAAATATATGTCTAGGTATTTATATATAGATTAACTATTCTGGCTCATACGTTTGCTTTCATACATATAACTGAATCAACTATTATTGTTTAGTTTTAAAACAACAGGTAACAAATTTAATAATGAAATAGTCTTTAACAGGTTAAAATAAATATGGAAAGATTAGTGGAATTTTGATAGTTATAAATTTCTCATCATTGAGACATAGGTGGAAATGTAACTTTATACTTAAAGTTTAACTAAATTTGTCCCTTTTTTCTGGTGCCTTTTAGGTAGCACTTAGCTTGTATGAGTGAGTCCTGCAGCTGTGGTTCATCAATTCTATGATGACGAATACCTTCTCCACACTCTCTTCCACTGCCGGCGATTATGGCGAATGCTTTTCTCTCACACTAGCTGAGTTAGTACAACAAATCGTCTGATGGCTTGTAACCACGAACTTTAGACAAATAGAAGAAACAAATGCCTGCTGAGTACATTTGTTCGCCGCAAACTAACAGGCTCATTATCATTCGCTCTACCAACCAATGTTAACCTCTCAGAAGAATTAAATTCCCGAACACACTGTTTTGCGAAGGCAAAACCACGTAATTCGCTGTCTGTTGACTCACTTTTGAAGCCACGCCTATTTTTCCTGTCTTTCTTGCGCTAACGAGCTGTTTACCTATTTTCGCAACATGCCAGATAACAGGGGAGCGAGCCGGTCTGTTTACCTGAGTTTTCACGAAAGCGGATCTGTCAATCATCGGATAATGACAGAAATCACGCAAGGAAAGATATCATACTAGGTATCAATTCAAGGGCGATAATAATACTTCCCACCACCTTTGATGTTCACATTTTCAGGGGACTTAAGTATTTGATCTACGGTAGGGGGAGGAAATCTAAGAAGGCCTGTCGGCACGGTATGTCTTCTGATGTCGTTCGGCATCGCGGGTAGATCGAACCGTAGAATCCTTTATCTCAGAAGCCAAGCTCGTTGAGTTTCCCGGCTATGCTGAAGGTGTGAATTGTAAAATCTTTTAGAGATATTACCCTAAATCTGTGTATATATATATATATATATAAACAGAATAGTCCGCACGAAGGCTATTAACGCACTATTTCACATAAGTTCTAGCGTACACGTTCAGACTATCCAAAATTTCCTGAGAGACTTGATAACTGACTTGGAGAGAAGGCAGTATATATAGGCCGAAGGTGTGAATTGTAAAATCTTTTAGAGATATACCCTAAATCTGTATATATATATATATATATATATATATATATATATATATATATATATATATATGATATATATATATATATCTATATATATATAATATATAATAACATATATTATATATATTAAGTATATAACATATATATATATATATATATATATATATATATACAGATTTAGGGTAATATCTCTAAAAGATTTTACAATTCACACCTTCGGCCTATATATACTGCCTTCTCTCCAAGTCAGTTATCAAGTCTCTCAGGAAATTTTGGATAGTCTGAACGTGTACGCTAGAACTTATGTGAAATAGTGCGTTAATAGCCTTCGTGCGGACTACTCTGTTTAGCTGTGCTTGGTCAAAACCAGCGGCCAGCGGATTTTCTCTATTGTAGTCCTTTTTCTCAGTTACTGAAGGAGCAATAGTTGTCGTTTTGTTTGGCGTCCATCCCCAGTACAGGTGTGATCAGGAATTGCCAAAGGCGAAAAGCTAGCATATTAACTGTAAATTTGAGTAACTGGACTTACAAATATCCAGATTGTTTTATTCAATTTTATCAGCCCGCTGTGGCAATATACCTAACATTTTTCCCAACTTCTGACAGTCGTTTTTCCAAGTGGATTGAATCCAGGAGAATTCGCTGTTTTATAATCGGCACTCACCCCCAGAGAAAGCCGATAGGATTTATCATTATCAGTTTTGCATAACGTAACAGTTGTATTAGCACCCAGAGGCTAGACAATACAGGAACTACTTTTCTCTTTTTATAACTATGAACGTCCCGAGAACGTCTTGCTTCAATAACTATATGCGGTGACACAGGACTCATCCAGGAAAAATTATACTACCAACTTTGGCGACCACCTTGAAATTATTATTAGATACCAAGGCTGGTCTGGGGCCAGATTTGGGCAACCCACCTGACAATATAGGTTCATACTATTGTAATTTTTAAAGGGATACCTACACCATTATTAGGTAAGCAAGATTGTTTGTGGCTACAGATGACAGAGTGAGAGACAGAGAGAGAGAGAGTAAATATTTTCCTGTGTTACAATCATTGTACTAACTTCTTTTTTTTATTTTATTTCGCTAAACCTGAGTACTTTACTGGATAGCTTCAATAGGAATTTTGTTCTTTTCTTTAATGTCTATTCTATACCATAGTGTTAATCTTTGACCTTTTGGGTTATTAACTTCTTTTGGGATCTTTTCTCAACAGGGGGGAGAGCAATTATTTGGTTATTTTCATATATGTGTAAACATGATTATATTGAGTTCTATATGTTTTATGTTGTAAAGTTTAAGTGAAAATAAACTAAACAAAACTTAGTTTAGCGTGTTGGTCAGACCCATAACCATTTACCATAGTTTTCACGTTTGTGTGTCTTGTTGTCACATAATTGTGTGTGGGTGATTAGTACACTTATAATAATTATACTTAAAGGGATTTTCAGGCCCACTTGTTGTGACCTCTCATCGAGAATTTTCATTTTCTCTTGCATCTGATTATGGTTATGGGACAGAAGAGCCAAGTCATCTGCAAAGTCCAGATCATCATGCTTTTCAGTCAGATTCCATTGGATTCCCTTTCTATTGTGTGATGTCTATGTTTTCATAACCCAATCTATTGCTAGTAAGAAAAAACATGGAGACAAGAGTCATCAACAATGTAACTGGAGCATAGCGTTACCTGGTTTCAAACCTGGTAACATTTCCCCCGAGACCCAAGCATTTTCCCGTTCTGATTATAATAATTCGTATTATAATTTAATAATTAATTACTATTTGTTTCCAGGTGCCTGTCATCTGTTTTTTTATCCACACCTTTTCTATAAGCCTCGAGTGCCAGAGTGGCTAGAATGCTTGGTTCTCGCGGCAAATGTTACCAGGTTTGAAACCATGTACCGCAATGTTCCAGTTACACAGATGTAAATAGGTATCTGACTGTGGTAAAGTGGGATGTTATAAATATTTATAGGGGACTTAGTGTACTGACTGAGATCAGCTGTGAAGGTATCTGTATCTAATAATTGTGGTGTATTACAGATGACCTTACTTGCTACCACATTTATGCCTCAGTCAGAATTATTCTGGAATATTGTGATGACTACGTTAAATGTCTAGGGTTATGAAAATGATGAAGTGTAAGTCACAACAACAACAGACAGATAAACAATTTAATTTATTCTACAACACTTTACAACACTGTGACACTCACACACATATAACACTCTATAAGACTATCTTAAATGAGTCAAGTGATTAAGTTTAAAAATATATGTCTTAATTCTTGTCAATAATGGATATCCTGATTCAACTACACAGTGAACCAGGAATCACAATCAAATGTAATTACAAGTATTATTTACACAGTTTATCTATATGAACTTTGTATTGACATAGTTTATTATTATTATTCTATGTGTGTAATTTGTGCAGTAGTAATATGAGGTAATACTGGTTTTGTTCAAGCTTGGTTGTTGTTTTTCATCATGACTTCAAGTGTTTGATTATCGGGGAAATAGTATTGGGAAACTTTCACAGTTCCTGTCATTTGAACCAATTAATTGTCCCTCTGTAGTTAACAAAATGTCAATTTTTGAGGGGGCACATAATGTTGAGCTACTCTGGCCACAGAAGCTTATCTTTCGTGATGGCGGCAGGAAAAGACTCCTCTGCTCGATTGCTTCACTGTGTTCTGGAGACACCTCACTGGTCGCTATCTGGACCAAGGAGTATGCTGTCAGCCTCTGGATTCAGCAAAACCCAGACCAGGTGCTGCTTCAATAACTAGGACCACATGTCGTGAAACGACTCTCCCCGACTTCTTTCTTCTGTCTATTATTTTTTTTTCCCTCTACAAATTTCTCCTATCATTTGACAAGAAACCAAAAGTCTCTCTCTCTCTCGCTAGTCTTAGATTTAACAGTATTTCACTAGCTGAATTCTCACGGCAAAAGGTAATAAATTATTCACTTCGCCAGCGAAAGTCGAAGGTGAAAAACAGGCTACGAACGACCGGAAGTGACCTGTGTTGGGTTCACGAAGGGAACTCATGTAAAAACAGCCGGAAACGATGGACGCTAGTGCGAGTTGAAATGAAGGTAACTTTATACCCCTGGGACCAGAACAGAAATTTGCACACAACCCACCCCTGCCCGGAACAGATCCTGGAATATTGGAGGGAATTTTCTGCATTCCTCTTGTAACCATCATTCGTAGCAGACAGACTCTGGGCCCAAGTGGGCATTTCATGTTGCGAAATAGTTGTAGTGAATTCGTTGAGCGAAGTAAGTAGATCTAACTAATAATGCTGATTTTATAACATGAATAATCATATGTTTATCAACAGCTTGCATTGCAGTAACTTTTTGTTAAAGTTTGAAATGCATTTCCAGTTTAAGTGTCAATAATTGTTATTTGCATCTTTACAGATCCCTCAAACTAATGTATGAGTTTGCTGAGGTCCTAGACCTAATTAATCACTGATCTTTATTTCACAGCCTGGCAGAAATAAGACAGTGTTAAATAATATGATGTTATATTAGTGTTGTTACTTTGAGATTTGCATATTGACCCAAGCAAAACAGAAGTGTATTAGTGGTCCTTCTATTTTCTATTTCTTATAAGGCTTCTGTGTTCTCTGTCAAGACTACAAACTTGATAACAGTGTTCTCAATCACTTCTTCTCACTTTGTCACATAAGGGACATTAATGTGTTTTTCATTATGGAAGGTTCTTTACATGTATTTAATGCAATCCTATGCATATACCATGTTGTATGATTGAAGAACTATTTTATGTATGATTGAAGAACTATTTTATTATCAGTATATGAATGTTATTTGCTACAGGAACCAGGACTTTAAGAATGCTTGAAATTATTTAGCTATTTAATGAATTTACCACTTGACTGACAAAATGTAAGTCAGTAGTTCTCAAGCCTTGAGACCATGACTACCCTCAAAATGATTTACTGCTCGAGTAAGCAAGAATGTAAATCATTGGTTCTCAGACCTTGGCAGCAATGACACCCCACCAAGTTAAAGCAGCATAGGAAACTATTACCCGGTGGTTCTCAAACCATTGTTGACAGAGACCCCAAAATTAAGACACTGCTCTATGGGCACTAGGTGAACCAGTGGTTCTCAACCATTTGATGACCCCAGCCCCTACCTTACAGTTTGTGAAACTCATTGCCCACATGGGGAAAACCACTGCTGTAAATAAGCAGACAGCCAGATAGAGACTGAGAACTCAAGATATGCTATAATGTCAGTTAAGAAGTGGTAGTTCATAAATAATAGAATACACATTGTTACAGAATGATAGTTAACCTTGTGTTAATTTAATTTCTGATGGACGCTTACCGGCCATCAGACTTAGGAGATGACTGCTCTTGAAACCACTAATGGGATTTCAATTGTTTCCAGTCCACCCAGGTTGCGGTTACAAAGATACTAAACCAGGTTGCGGTTACCAGATACTAACCCAGGTTGCGGTTACCAGATACTAAACCAGGTTGCGGTTACCAGATACCTAAACCAGGTCCAGGGTACAAGTCCATGGTACCAAGATTACCCTTACCCAACCTTATCCTATCACCCAGTAACCATCCCACACATCCCATAAACAGAAGAGGCATTCAGCAGAGGTGACTTACCCCATCCTTATCTGTGATGTGCACTGAGTCCAGGGAAGCAGACTCTGACACCCTCTGAACCCATTAACTGTTATAAGACCAACCTACTGGGGCAGACCAAACCAAGAGAGTTCGAACCAAAATCATCTCCGCAGCTACCACAGTCTTTGAGGAGATGAGTATTAACACCTACCAGCAACACTACCATAGAAAAGATCTCTGGTCCAAGTGATGACCACACTAGTTGATTTTTTTTTTAATAAACAGTAGAGCTAAACTATTTTTCATATTTATATGTATAATAACAAATGTAAGATTCTATACCCTTTTATCCAACTTTACATAACAGAGTCTGTTGTTATTTTTCTTGTTAACTTTATTTGGGTTGTATTTTGTTTTAAATATATTTCTACACCCTGGGGGCTCGGCCATAATTCAATTAACTTCTATTGGGTCGGGATATTTTAATTGTGGCTGGACACCAAATCTCTTTCTCAACCTTGTGTGTTTTACACAGTCCTTTTGTAGGATCCCTGAGGAAGAATTTATCGTCCAGAAAATATCTTGTTTAGGTACCAGAATTCTCTTTTTTAGTAAATTTCTAGTACACTATTTCCCGAGGAGAGGCAGTTTCTTCAAACTCGGAAGCTATCAATAAGACATTATTATCTTTATTCTTCCATTCCATTCAGCTGTCCTATCTCCTCAAAACACCTCGCGACACCACAGTCCCTGAAACAAGAAGGTTGTACCTCCTACTTCAGATCTAATTTATAATCTATTTCTACACTGAACACAATACAGAACAAACACTGAGTTCAGAGCGGTAGGCCAACTGCTATCTTCATCTGAAACAATTTACACCAGTATTCTCCTACAAATGGTTACTACGCCTCTGCAATTCCAGCATTAGTTCTTTCTAGTCTTTAAGATAGGTGTCAGTGTACTGTTTGGCAATTCCATGCAGTTTTACTTTTCTCCGACACCTCCTGTTCAGGTTGGAGCAATATTTAGGCCTTGCCTCATGTTTGCTACCGAACCACACACATATACAGACATAAATTATCAATTTACATTTAATTTTCATTAAAAGATATTGAATATATCAAGCTTACCACAATTCATGGAAATATTACACAGATACGTTGACTGGCGATGAATAATGGCACAAATTATGGCACAAATTTCGATCTGCCTCTGTCCCAGGCTTTTATTTCGAAAAATATGATCTGGCTCTCAACGCACTGTTTCTTAGTAAGTTTATTTTAACATGTGGCACTGAACTGACGCTCCTAATTGCCTATATTGGCGGGTCTAACCAATTGAGCCATGTTTACACAAGCGTTTGAAAAAAAGTACCCTTCCTTCCGTCTCCCCTAACAACAAAAAATAGTATTTGCAGACCGACTAATCCTGTTTAGCCTTACATATACTTTCCGCCAATCAAATAGGAGGTAACATGTTGGCCTATTTCCGTACAATGGTGGTTTCAAAACCTGCCACTGCTCAATTCTGATTTTGGTGTTGTCTGACAGCACGACCATTTTATTTTGGCTATAATTTGTTAATTCCTAGACTATTTGCGTAACGTTTAACATATTCTTTGTCAGCAAGTCCTAAGGAACCCAATTATATAAATTTAAGGGAGCTAGGTGGCTGCGTTCAAAATGTGCATTTTCTTCTACCTCCTGTTCACTTCGATACGATGTGGTGTCTGGGTACTGTCAGGCTTTCAAACGTAAACCAGTATAATGTCATGTTTCCCAATAAGCATTTTTCAGGTTTTTAAACCTAACTCTCGTATGGGTAGTGTTTCTTTTTATCACTGTCCATTTGAAAAAAGTTAGTGCTTCTGGCCTTACGCGGGGGGAGGGGTGGCATTAATTGTATATCGCGAGACGCGTGTTAGCGTTGCATGCGTTCCTGCTTTCAGCCCTCCCTTCTCTCTATCCTAAGTTCATCTGTCTTTTCATCACGCCGTGTATAAAATGAAATTAATGGAAGTATTAATTTAGGTCATTACGCGGTGTGCCTAGCTCAAGATTTTCTTAGAAATGCAGTACACGTTTTATTGTAGAAAGCGTGTAGTGATGCAGTAGGCTTTACTATCAACGTGAAAGCGTGAAAATATGCAGACGAAGCATAAAACAAGGGGGATTTTTGTACGCCATTGTGACAGCACTGTACTTTTACCATTTCTCTTTCCTTGTATTGAATTTATGTGTTAGGCTTTACATTTACCTTTTAATTTATATATGTGGATTTAGAATGTTTCACGACACTGACTCTGCCCTTAAATTAGGGAACTCAAAGGCAGCGAAGTACTGGTCACTTCACCTCATTAAGCTGATACCTAATATGTTGTTGTTGTTGTTGTCGATATCCCATAGCTGCTGAGCATGACAGCCCTGTGGTAAAGTGGGATGATATAAATATTTATAGGGGACTTAGTGTACTGACTGAGATCAGCTGTGAAGGTATCTGTATCTAATAAGTGTGGTGTATTACAGATGACCTTATTTGCTACCACATTTAGACCTCAGTCAGACCTATTCTGGAATATTGTGATGACTACGTTGAATGTCTCACCCGTGTGTTGCCGGGGCCCGAAAGGGGAGCAAAGAATAGTAACACTGCACCCTACCACGCATGTCGTAAAAAGCGACTAAGGAGGGTTGGGCATGGGGCTGTTTACCCCATCCCGTAAAAACTTCGCACAGTGGGCTGATCACCTGCTTGCCAACCAATCTGATTACGGAAACAACGATAGATTGTTTGGTCTGTTTCTGTTCCACAAAGACGCCACTAGGCGTGGTGAAAACAGCGATAGATTGATCAATTTGTTGTTGCCCTAAGACGCCACTAGGCGTACTGGCCACATACTGCTTTGCCGGTTGGTGGCTAAGGATGGAAGAAGAAGAAGAACGTTGAATGTCTAGGGTTATGATAATGATGAAGTGTATGTTCACAACAACCAACTGACCGATAAACAATTTAATTTAATCCACAATACTTTACAACACTGTGACACTCACATACATAGAACACTCTATAAGACTATCTTAATAAGTCAACTGTAACTTTTAAAAATATATGTATTAATTTCTTCAGTAATAGATATCCTGATTCAACTAGAAAGTGAACCAGGAATCACAATCAAATGTAATCACAAGTTGTATGTACACAATTTATAGATAGGATCTTTGTATTGCCATATATTATTATTGCAATTTGTGTGTAAGTTGTGCTGTAGTACTATGATGTAATACTGGCATTTCAAGCTAGGTGGTTGTGTGTCATCATGACTTCAAGTGTTTGTTTCTCGTGGAACTAATATTGGGAAGGTTCACAGTTTCTTTTTATTTGAAACAAATAATGTCCCTCTTGATTTAAGGTAAAGTCACTTTTAGAGGGGGTATATACAACAAGATTAAGCTGCTCTGGCCACGGAATCTTAACTTCTGTGTGGGCGGCAGGAAACAGTCTCCACTGCTCGTTTGCTTCACCGTGTCCTTGAGAAACAACCCTGGTTGATATCTGGACCAAGGAGTATGCTACCAGCCTCTGGATTCAGCAAAACTCAGACCAGGTGCTGCTTCAATACGTTAATACCACGGTCCCTGAAACAAGAAGGTTGTACCTCCTACTTCAGAACTAATTTATAATCTATTTCCACACTGAAGCACAATACATAACAAACACTGAGTTCAGCGCGGTAGGCCAACTGCTAGCTTCTCATGTAACAGTATACACCAGTATTCCTCTCCCTAATGGAATACAACGCCTCTGCAATTCCAGCATTATTTCCTTCTATTCAATAAGATAGGTGTCATAGTACTATTTGGCAATTCCATATAGGCCTAGGCAGTTAAACTCCTCTCCGACAAGTTTTGTTCATGGTGGAGCAATTATCTAGGCTTTGCTTCATGTTTGCTACTGAACCACACACATACAGACATAAATTATCAATTCACATTCAATTTTCATCTAAAAGATATCAAATATGTCTAACTTACCACAATTTCAAGGAAATATTAAACAAATACGTTGACTGGCGATGAGTTATGGCACAATTCCGATCTGCCTCTGTCCCAGGCTTTCATTAGAAAATATGAGCTGGATCTCAACGCACTTGCTTCTCAGTAAGTTTGTTTTAAAATGTGGCCCTGAACTGACGCTCCTAATTGACTATATCAAATGGTCTAACCAATAAGACCATGTTTACAAAAGTATTTGAAAAAAAGTACCCTTCCTACCGTTTCCCGTAACAACCAAAAATAGTATCTGCAATCGACTAATCATGTTTAGGCTTACATATTCTTCTAGCCAATAAAATCGGATTTAACTTGTTGGCCTATTTCCCGTAAAATAGTGGTTTCAAAACATGCCACTGAGCAATTATGATTTGGTGCTGTCAGACAACCTCACTATTTTATTTTGGCTATAATTTGTTAATTCCTAGACTATTTGCGTAACACTTAACATATTCTTTTTCAGCAAGTCCTAAGGAACCCAAATATATAAATTTAATGGAGCTAACTGGCTGCGTTCAAAATATGCATTTTCTTCTACCACCCGTTCACTTCGATACGATGGGGTGTCTTCTGTACTGTCAGGATTTCAGACGTAAAACAGTATTGGGTCATGTTTCCTTATAAGCATTAACCATGTTTTTAAAACCTAACCGTGTATTGGTAGTGTTTTTTGTCCCTGTTTATTTGAAAAAAAGTTAGTATTTCATGCCTTACGCGTGGGATTGGCGTTACTATTAATCGCGAGACTGTGGTAGTATTGCATGCGTTCCTCCGTTTAGCCCTCTCTCTCTCTCTCTCTAAGTCCATCTGTCTTTTCATTACGCAGTGTATATAATGACATTAATGCTAGTATTAATCTAGGTCATTAAGCAGTGTGCGTATCTCAAGGTTTTCTAAGAAATACAGTACACGTTTTATTTTTTGTTGTTGAAACGCGTGTTAGTTGATGCAGTAGGCTTTACTAGTAAACGTGAAAGCGTTACAATATGCAGACGAAGTAGAAAAAGGGGGATTTTTGTACGCCATGGTGACAGCACTGTTCTTTTACCATTCTTCTTTCCTTTTATTGAATTAATTCGTTAGGCTTTACATTTGCTTTTTAATTTAGATATGTGGATTTAGAATGTTTCACGACCAATTCTCCCCACTTAAAACAGACGTTATATGTCAGTCTATATTCTATATACACATAGAGAAATTTATTATTATTCCTGGGACTTACGGTGATTTTCATCACACGAATGGCGGCTTAGAAAATCCGCATCACCGGTTCGCTAATTTTATTTTTATCATGGATTAATGCAGGTGGGTCAATTCAAAGTAGGCACGACTCAAGAAATCTGCCCCAGACCTCTGCAATCCAAGAACCCATTTCAGATATATTACTGTACAGCTGCAAGTGTTACGGCTTGTCTTACTACTGCTTAGCAATCAATATTCACCATTTTTTTTCTCTGAGTCTGCTCAACGACATGTCCAGAGAAGATTAGATGTTCCTCAGATTGTACGTTATGAGGAGTTGATCTATATGGTGATATCTGAGTTGTGTAGTGGATCCAATAATTTTCTCATCAGCCTTAATAAACACTCGGACTATCCTCAATTCAAAAGGCAACAAGGGAGACACTCTGCTCCTCCGAAATGTTCCCAGCCAACAATTGGTCTGATCTCAGGCTTTACTGGAATCTGATAGTATCCTTTACTCAGATCCACTTTTGAGAAATACTTAGCTTTATTTAGCCTCGCAAACAACTGATTTGTATCCGGCAATGGATCCACCTGACCTTCTGTGATAGCATTCAGTCTCCTGTAATCTATACAGAGTCTATGTTCTCCAGAGGGTTTCCTTAAGAGTACCACACTGGAACTATACGATGATTCACTGTGTGAAATTACTCCTTCATTCAACAAATAGTCTATCTCTTCCTTCAAGGCTTTCTCCTTAGCTAAATGAATCGAATAGGCTTTCATACAGACAGGTGTGGGGTCTATCAGTTTCATATCACATTCCAATAAGTTTGTATGCCCCGGTCGGTCCGTTAACACCTCTGTATGATCATCTAGAACCTGTTGCACTCTCTCCTTCTGATTTTTTGTTAAATGTGTACTGATTTTCACCTGTGCAGCTGTCTCACAGGGGTGTAATGGATATTCAAATGATGAAAGTGGTTCCTTTTTCATCTCCATTGCAATGGACAAGGTCAACAAGTGTGTCTCTTCCTGATTTTCTCTTTCCAAATATTTCTTCAGGAGATTCACATGATAGATTTTTTCTTTCCCCTTCTTATCTATCTTATAATTTGTTCTAGACACCTTCTCTAGAACTGTATATGGACCTTGCAATCCAATTTGTAACTTATTCTGACTACCGGGTAGAAGAAGCAGTACCTTCTCTCCCACAGCCAAATCTCTGTCTTTAGCAGTCTTGTCTATTTTTCCATGCACTGGTAGGGTCTCTTCCACTAGAAGCACTGTAGTGATGATTTTTCTTTCCAGAATCATCCTGTACAAATGACCGCTACCAATTTTTCTCGTGGGGCTCTCTCCCCACTTAGAATTCTTGATGAGAGATTTCCTCTCTACATCTTCTTCCTCCAGTTTACATAAGTCCGATTGAGGGATTTTCGGCTTATCCTGGGGTAAGACATCTTTTTGCACTCGCTGCATAGTGGCCATTGCAAAACAGTCAATTGAAGATTGTCCGTGAAAAGGGGCTTCCCATTCCACTTGGTCCACTTTATTTAATTTATTTTTCTTTTCAGTGTCAGGCCTGCGTTTGCCCCGTGGCGTGTCCAGGGCCTGATCAATATTCCCATTTGTGGGTGTTCCTTCATGTGCTATGCCACATCTCTCTACAAAATTTTCAATGTCCCACCTTGCCTTGGGCCAATAATAATTCAGAGCTACCTTTTGAATGATGGTACCTATTTTCTCACGGTCCCCATCTTGTTTCACATGTAAGCTCCTTATTAAGTCTGCCCTATACCTTTTTGGAAGTACCAGCTGTCCCTGACCTTTGGATCTAGTTCCAGTCTTCCGGTATATCAGTTTGTTCTTCATATAGAAGTCTCCTTTTCCTGGAGGTGTGTGACAATTGGACAAATTCTTAAAACAAGGCTTGAGGGTCTTATCCCCCGCCTGCGCCTTCCTCAACTCTTCTGGAGTGGTATTTATCATAATATCCTCCTCCTGTCTTGAGGTTGACCTGACCTGAAGGGTGGCCATTACTATAGGGTTCCTTCTACAACGGTCAGTATCATGATTGTCCATCCGACAATTCTTACACCACCTCCTTTTTTGGTTGAAAGATTTTCTTTCATCAAATTTCCTTTCATCGAATTGTGGGGTTTTATTTTTATTGTCATACCGTGGCCTATCAAACTGGTGCTTACCTTTGTTCTGATCTCTAGGATCAAATTTATTAAAGTTCTGTGGTGCCTTAAAATAGTCTACCTGTTTCCTCTTGTTACCTGTTACCTCTGCTTGAGCAGCCTGATACCTTTCCGCAACATTTAGTAACTCACCCAGCCTCTCTGCACCTTGTTCCATGAGAAACTTTCTCAGGTCTGGAGCCATGGACTCTCTTAGTTGTTCTATAAGGATCATTTCCTTAAGATCTTGGGTTTTCCCCAGAGAAGTCCATTTCTCCAAGTATGTCTCTAACCGTGCAGAGAACTGGTGATAGGTTTCACCTGACAGTAGTTTAGCATTCCTAAATTTTTTTTCTATAAAATTCACTATTCTTTTCATATCTTAACAAAAGAGCCTGCTTTAGCATGTCATAATTTTCTTGATCACCTCTGCTCATTATGGCAAAAACTTCATAAGCTGTACCACGAAGCCCTTGAGATAACTTTAAGCTCCACCTTTCTCTCTCTAACCCATACGTGGTAGCTAATAGTTCATATCTATTTAGATAGCTCTCGATATCATCTTATTTCTCAACAAAATGATCTAAATGAAAGTTCATAGCTGAGGTTGAGGCTCCCTGACTAGCAGAGGCATCAGAGGTAAAGGGACTGGCACTATTTTCAGGAGCATGGCCTTGAAACTCAAACTCCCTTAGTCGTAACTCATGTTCCGTTTGTAATCTCTTCTCCTCCTTTTCTGCTTCCCTCTCTGCAGTCTGTCTCTTTTCTTCTCTTTCTGCAGCTAATCTCTTTTCTTCTCTTTCTGCAGCTAATCTCTTTTCTTCTCTTTCTGTCTCCAGCTTCTTCTCTTCATATTGGAGCCTTTTAATCTCTTTATCTGCCTCCAATGCTTTTGCCTGTTTGTCAGCCGCAATCTGCAACCTCTTAGCCTCAGCCTCTAATTGTAACTTCTTAATTTCCTTTTCAGCCTCTAACTTTCTTTCAGCCTCTTTTTCTAATCTTTTTTTCTTCACGTTCAATAAATTTGTCACATTCAGTAGTGACATAAGCAATCATAACTTGCCCGTCCATTCCTAACTCTTTAGCAGCCTGCATAGCAGCAGATCGAAATTTTGCTAGGTCCGCCATTTTCTACAATATTTAACCAAACAATTCTATCTATAAATAATTATCTAAGGACAACCACAGGCACTGAGAGCTCAACCTTATTTTTCCCCCCAAGAATACCTTTTTAATTTTTATAATTTCCCGCAGTGAATTACTCCCAATATATATGCTAGGGGAAGGTTCAAAATCCCGGGAGCGAGACCCCAATATATGTGGTAAAGTGGGATGATATAAATATTTATAGGGGACTTAGTGTACTGACTGAGATCAGCTGTGAAGGTATCTGTATCTAATAAGTGTGGTGTATTACAGATGACCTTACTTGCTACACATTTAGACCTCAGTCAGACCTATTCTGGAATATTGTGATGACTACGTTAAATGTCTAGGGTTATAATAATGATGAAGTGTATGTTCACAACAACCAACTGACCGATAAACAATTTAATTTAATCCACAATACTTTACAACACTGTGACACTCACATACATAGAACACTCTATAAGACTATCTTAATAAGTCAACTGTAACTTTTAAAAATATATGTATTAATTTCTTCAATAATAGATATCCTGATTCAACTACAAAGTGAACCAGGAATGACAATCAAATGTAATCACAAGTTGTATGTACACAATTTATAGATAGGATCTTTGTATTGCCATATATTATTATTGCAATTTGTGTGTAAGTTGTGCTGTAGTACTATGAGGTAATACTGGCTTTTCAAGCTAGGTGGTTGTGTGTCATCATGACTTCAAGTGTTTGTTTCTCGTGGAACTAATATTGGGAAGGTTCACAGTTTCTTTTTATTTGAAACAAATAATGTCCCTCTTGATTTAAGGTAAAGTCACTTTTAGAGGGGGTATATACAACAAGATTGAGCTGCTCTGGCCACGGAATCTTAACTTCTGTGTGGGCGGCAGGAAACAGTCTCCACTGCTCGCTTGCTTCACCGTGTCCTTGAGAAACAACCCTGGTTGATATCTGGACCAAGGAGTATGCTACCAGCCTCTGGATTCAGCAAAACTCAGACCAGGTGCTGCTTCAATACGTTAATACCACGGTCCCTGAAACAAGAAGGTTGTACCTCCTACTTCAGAACTAATTTATAATCTATTTCCACACTGAAGCACAATACATAACAAACACTGAGTTCAGCGCGGTAGGCCAACTGCTAGCTTCTCATGTAACAGTATACACCAGTATTCCTCTCCCTAATGGAATACAACGCCTCTGCAATTCCAGCATTATTTCCTTCTATTCAATAAGATAGGTGTCATAGTACTATTTGGCAATTCCATAAAGGCCTAGGCAGTTAAACTCCTCTCCGACAAGTTTTGTTCATGGTGGAGCAATTATCTAGGCTTTGCTTCATGTTTGCTATTGAACCACACACATACAGACATAAATTATCAATTCACATTCAATTTTCATCTAAAAGATATCAAATATGTCTAGCTTACCACAATTTCAAGGAAATATTAAACAAATACGTTGACTGGCGATGAGTTATGGCACAATTCCGATCTGCCTCTGTCCCAGGCTTTCATTAGAAAATATGAGCTGGATCTCAACGCACTTGCTTCTCAGTAAGTTTATTTTAAAAATGTGGCCCTGAACTGACGCTCCTAATTGACTATATCAAATGGTCTAACCAATAAGACCATGTTTACAAAAGTATTTGAAAAAAAGTACCCTTCCTACCGTTTCCCGTAACAACCAAAAATAGTATCTGCAATCGACTAATCATGTTTAAGCTTACATATTCTTCTAGCCAATAAAATCGGATTTAACTTGTTGGCCTATTTCCCGTAAAATAGTGGTTTCAAAACATGCCACTGAGCAATTATGATTTGGTGCTGTCAGACAACCTCACTATTTTATTTTGGCTATAATTTGTTAATTCCTAGACTATTTGCGTAACACTTAACATATTCTTTGTCAGCAAGTCCTAAGGAACCCAAATATATAAATTTAATGGAGCTAAGTGGCTGCGTTCAAAATATGAATTTTCTTCTACCACCCGTTCACTTCGATACGATGGGGTGTCTTCTGTACTGTCAGGATTTCAGACGTAAAACAGTATTGGGTCATGTTTCCTAATAAGCATTAACCATGTTTTTAAAACCTAACCGTGTATTGGTAGTGTTTTTTGTCCCTGTTTATTTGAAAAAAAGTTAGTGCTTCATGCCTTACGCGTGGGATTGGCGTTACTATTAATCGCGAGACTGTGGTAGTATTGCATGCGTTCCTCCGTTCAGCCCTCTCTCTCTCTCTCTCTCTCTCTCTCTCTCTAAGTCCATCTGTCTTTTCATTACGCAGTGTATATAATGACATTAATGCTAGTATTAATCTAGGTCATTAAGCAGTGTGCGTATCTCAAGGTTTTCTAAGAAATACAGTACACGTTTTATTTTTTTGTTGAAACGCGTGTTAGTTGATGCAGTAGGCTTTACTAGTAAACGTGAAAGCGTTACAATATGCAGACGAAGTAGAAAAAGGGGGATTTTTGTACGCCATGGTGACAGCACTGTTCTTTTACCATTCTTCTTTCCTTTTATTGAATTAATTCGTTAGACTTTACATTTACTTTTTAATTTAGATATGTGGATTTAGAATGTTTGACGACAAACCCAATGCCATTCTTCGAAAAGTGCACGTTTTCTGCAGTTGTTTCAAGGTTCCATATAGTGAGTTGGTGATTGTCAGAGGTATATGTAATAGTTTTTTCCTGGTATTTGTGAGTGATGGACACTCCATGAGGAGGTATCTGGTTGTTTTAAAAGGATGAGAGCAGTGTCTACACATGGGTAGGTGCGGAAGGTTGATGCGGTTTAGATGGCTATTGACTCTGGCATGTCCTGTTCGGAACTGAAAGATAAGACTTTGATTTCTCCTGTTGATGTTGTCGTTGTCTTTGGGCAGGTCATTTCATTAAAGACATTTCGGTCAGTCGGCTTTTTGCCCATCTTCTTCTTCTTCTTTGATCCTTAGCCGTAGACTGTCAAAGCAGTCAGTGATCATCACGCCTGGTGGCGTCTTGTAGGGCAGCAACAAATCGCTTACACTTTATTCGGTCGGCGGCCATCTTTCTTACAGTGCCACAACTCTGGTTCATTCTTTGCATCTCAGCTTCCACAGTTCTCCGCCAAGTTTTTTTTTTGGTCGGCCTCTCTCGTTTTCCTTCGGGGGTGCATAGCATAGCTGTTCTTGTAATGGCATCAGGATCATTCTGAGGACGTGGCCAACCCAACTCCAGCGTCTGCCAGCTATGATGGTGTGCATGTCCTCTTGTTACTCCGAATAAGTACTTCTTGGTTGCTAATGGTTTGCGGCTAAAAGATTCGGTGAATTTTCGTTAGGTACACTGTCTGGAAAGAGGACAGTTTCGACATTTCCATCTCTGTTACTCTCCAGCATTCCGCACCACAGAGAAGCACAGAAAGTACACTGCTCTCATACAGTCTTAATTTGGTGTTTGTGCTGTTCTGGGAAGACTTCCAGATGTTGTTGAGACTAGCAAAGGCTGTTCTCGCTTTATTCATTCTGTTGTTGATGTCCTTGCCTGTTCCGCCGTCTGCGGATGCATGGGCCTTGGTAACCGTGGTGACGCCCGAGCTCGTATGGAATACGTTGTTTGACTGGCATTGGAAGTATTGGGTGTTTGCTGCAGGCATCTCCCTCCCAAAGAGTGTAATGGGTATTTCTTTCTCCATGAGTGTTGGACTAATTTGTTTGGCAACTCACCTCTTCGGCTCTAGAGATCACTTTGCTTTGGGTGTTCAGGTGGGGTTCACAGAAATGCATTCCCGGCTAGTCATAGGCGCTCATGACACAGGCCTCATTTCTTCGTTCTGTGAATGAGCTTTCGCTGTGGCTGTGTCACGTCCTGCATCCTTGGCCTTCAAAATTTTCTCAAACACCGTGGTTCTAAATTTCCATTGAATTTTAGTGGCTTCGCTTCTCATATCTCAGGAGTTGGACACATTCTGACTATGGGTGCAATGCCAGGTCGCATGACACTCTCGCTGCAGCTGGGACATTGGGCAGGACGCGGATCCCTTCTAGGTAATGACCTATGTTTTAACACCACCATCTTCGGGATCCTTGGTGGGGTTTATCATGGATTGGACAGAGAAAGTTTGGAAGGCAAGCAGAGAAGAGAAAAAGTAGCATTTAATCCATGAGTGGGGTTTGGCTTGGTGCTGGTCAGAGCATGGTCCACTCGCCGGTGGGTTGTGCGCCTGCACCTTAGGGGTTCCCAAACTACTCCCAACCCGGTTATACCGAAAGGCACTCGGTCGCCCCCATAGCAAACTCTGTAAGAACGGGGTCACCACATGAAGGTGCTGCTATGGACACGTTTGTGCAGGAGAGACCATAAGCTAGAAGCTTACAGCAAGACAGTAGCTTCCGCCACGATTACTGCACCTGGATATAAGAGGCTGTGTGTTCGCGTCAACATCAATTAATGCAGGTGGGAAGTCGGGGCCCGAACCCTACATAGACCCCATATTTAATATAAGTAAAGAGCCCAACTATTGAAAATACCCTGAATCGCAAATCTGAACAGGTCAGTTTCAGGTTATGGCATCAAAATCACAATGAGTTTACGCTTAGTGATGGTGGATCAAAGACACGCCTTATATAAGTGAAACCTCTAACGCAGCACTGCCCTTTTGCTGGCAATATCTGCTATTGAACTACTTTTATCTTTTAACGCCTTTTATATATTTGTTATGTTTTTTTCCTGCTTGTGGCTAAGGCTGACAAAAGGTAATTCCAAAACGTCTTGTGGTTCCAGTGTATTGTTCATTTATGACTCTGAATCTATACCCCATATAATTATTTCTCAGCATTTTTATCCGAGAGTGTAGCGAAATTTGGTACCTCTTGCTTTGTTGTGAAAAAAAAATGTGTAGCGCGACATACACACACACACAGCGCAAGGACAGCGCGGCGGTCTTGCTTTGAAGTTTGAAACGGCGGAAATGTGAATTACGGTTAAGCCAGACGGTATTGCTGAAAGTAGGAAATAGCAAATATAGGAATGAATGGCCGACTTTAAAAGCTTGCATTTACTGGTCATTAAATTTAAAACTACAAGAAAACGCCTGGTTGGAATAATATTAAATAAAAATAACTCAACAAAGGAGATAGACTAGGAATTATATCCAAAAGGACATTATTCAAATATAAAGAGTTTTAAAGATAATAATATTTTTCACCTTCATCACATCTGCTAAAAGTTATCTAATAATCTTTAAAAATTTATTGTACGTACATGCCTCAACGGATTTTGATAAAACTTAGATAGAATAAAAGCCTCATATGGGGAAAATGAAAGAATACCTAGGAAGGAAGGAAGGATATAAGTGTGTAGTGAACAGAACAGAAAACAAGTACAGGAAAAGCACAGATTGCCTCAAATCGCCTCAAACCGAGAGATTAAACGAAAATCTTTTTGGACCTTATGAGGTGCTTTCTCGTACGTGAGATATTCACATATATAAGGACAGAGCGGCACGTTGAAAATCACACACACCAAATCCAGAAGCCAGTGTGAGAAACTGGAAGACAGCATCTGCAAGAAAATTTCTTTTTTTCACGCTGCATGCAGGGCAGATTAAATTCAGCCAATATAGTCTCACCGTGAGCTTATAAATCCTAAGAGGGTATGTAAGTTTATTAAAGATATATATATGACTAATATCATTTTATTTCAGATGTTATTTACGATTTGATTGTATCAGATATAATAAAAAAAAAGAGAATGACGCTAACCAAAGATAACCTTCACCGGCATTGTCAGGAAGCATAACCATTAATTGGTTAGCCATGGCTAGTTCTTGCCTGGAAGCTTACGACATACCAGCAAGTACATAAGTGACTCGGCATCCATAAGTGGAAGGCAAAGGTTATATCGTACCCAGGTATCATAACATGTGATTTATTCATGTATTTTGTTAATTCTGCACATTATACATTATCTTATCATGCTATCTCTGTAACATACTACCATGATTCAATCATTTATATACAAACACTGAAGACATGGTCGCATCATGAACAGTAGTTGGTGGTGAGATTGTTGGAACACCATGGCCACCTATTACCTTTTGTTCCAGGTTTTTATGATCAATTTTTATAATCATTCCTGATCGAGAAACTATAGACTTGAGGACCGTTGATCCTGCTAACTGAAGCCTAGAAGTCAACCAATCTTCAACACCTTAGTCCCTCGTAGTTATAGGGCGGGCTGAAGGACAGTCTGTTTATTCAAGTGTGTCTCAGGAACCTCGAGCAGACGTGGCTAACAACAGATGAGTTTTATGTGTATCCATCCAACAAACACTGTGAGCAGTTTCTAAAACGACTGTCTGTGATGAGAACTAGATAGCCAGAGATATCAAAGAGATACTGTGACAAACTTTTGTGTAATTTCAGTGGAAGATAAATCCAAGACTTTTTCTTTTATTTATTTTAATTTGTAACTATAAATAATCCTACATTTTACCATCTTCTAACACCCATTTCTCATTACAAGAATATATATAGATGTACATAATAAATATTGAAATTGTACTCATTTGACTTGTTAAATTTTGAACTGTTAAAATTTGAGTTACTTTTTCTAATTTAATTATATTATCACATAGGGTTACAATAGCGAAAGTAGCAACTTATACTTCTGAAGCCTAAATCTATTGTCCAGCTCAGAGTATTCACAGCTGTAACTCACTTGTGATACCAGTGTACTTCTCGGGCACTGGAACTTCATCCTTTCTGGAGAGAGATTCTACATCTTCTCTACCACTATTATCATACTAGAAAAACCTTTCGCTACAGAGAGGAACCCTTGAAATAATGTTCAGGTCTCGGGGAATGCCAGTATGTTGTTGTTGTTGTTAGCGTTCGCTCTCAGTCCTATTTCTCTCTTACAATGATGGCCGTTAGTTTTGAGCGGTAAGTACGTTGTGTCATAGTTTCCAGCAAGGCTGCGATATCTGCGCCTTTCTACCCTACACATCCAATTTCAGCAAGCAGTTTGCTTCACTGCCACCTCACGCCTATTTGTATGATTTACCTCATGTCTATCCTATAGTGCATTAAGGTGGATCCACCAGTGAGCGTCATCAGAGCCGAGATGCCACTCAAGCCCAGATCTGGGAGGCCCCGTTTCCGGGAACACCACACACAGCCAATTGAAGCACCGTGCGCCGTTTGGGTCAATGCCTGTATAAAATGTATTATGTCTACAGCTCATGGGACGTTAGCGTGATCAGTAAGTTGTAGATGTAAACAATAAAACTTGCCTTTGCTCTTTTGAGTAGAGAATGATTTTTTTATGTCGATCTGTTTATTTTGGCAAACTTATTTACTGTTTTAGTGTGGTTTCCCTTTCCCTACAAAGGATATCAACTCTGATGCAAGTCAGCAATGAAGGTGGAAGAAACTTCAGTTTTTTCTTTTAAAACAAAAAATCCTAATTGATTTTTTTTAAACTGTCGTACATTTTTAGATAGATAAAGAGAGATATTTGGTCCCGTTTGAGTAGAGCAGAAGGTGGTGGGGGGTGGGGGGGGGCGGCGGTTATATGAGAAAGAAATGTGTTAGAATAGATTCCACGAGTGAATAGATTAAGGTGAAGATCTGTCTCTGGAATGAGTGGTTTCTCTAGTCCAGCCTATCTATACGACTATCTTTAGTATAAGACGATCTGTCAAACCTCCCTATAAGTATAATTATAAGTTTACTACTCACACACACACAATTATGTGACAACAAGACACACAAACGTGAAAAAACATGTTAAATGGATATGGGTCTGACCAACACATGTTAAGTTCTTGTTTAGTTTATTATCACTGTGGTAAAGTGGGATGTTATAAATATTTATAGGGGACTTTCTAATAAGTGTGGTGTATTACAGATGACCTTACTTGCTACCACATTTATACCTCAGTCAGAATTATTCTGGAATATTGTGATGACTACGTTGAATGTCTAGGGTTATGAAAATGATGAAGTGTAAGTCACAACAACAACAGACAGATAAACAATTTAATTTATTCCACAACACTTTACAACACTGTGACACTCACACACATATAACACTCTATAAGACTATCTTAAATGAGTCAAGTGTAAAGTTTCAAATATATATGTAATAATACTTTCAACAATAGATATCCTGATTCAACTACACAATGAACCAGGAATCACAATCAAATGTAATCACAATTTTAAAATATGATCTTTGTATTGACATAATTTATTAGTATTATACTATGTGTGTAAGTTGTGAAGTAGTACTATGAGGTAATACTGGTTTTGTTTTTCAAGCTAGATTGTTGTTTGTCATCATGACTTCACGTGTTTGATTATCGTGGAAATAGTATTGGGAAAAGTTCACAGTTCCTGTCATTTATAACAATTTATTGTCCCTCTGTGTTTAATATAACGTCAATTTTAGAGGATGGGGGGGGGGACATAATGTTGAGCTGCTCTGGCCACAGAAGCTTATCTTTCGTGATGGCGGCAGGAAAAGACTCCTCTGCTCGATTGCTTCACTGTGTTCTGGAGACACCTCACTGGTCGCTATCTGGACCAAGGAGTATGCTGTCAGCCTCTGGATTCAGCAAAACTCAGACCAGGTGCTGCTTCAATAACTTAGGACCACGGTCCCTGAAACAAGAAGGTTGTACCTCCTACTTTAGAACTAATTTATAATCTATTTCCACACTGAACATAATACATAACAAACACTGAGTTCAGAGCGGTAGGCCAACTGCTAGCTTCATCTGAAACAATTTACACCAGTATACTCCTCCCTAATGGTTACTACGCCTCTGCAATTCCAGCATTAGTTCTTTCTAGTCAATAAGATAAGTGTCAGTGTACTGTTTGGCAATTCCATGCAGTTTTACTTTTCTCCGACACGTCCTGTTCAGGTTGGAGCACTATCTAGGCCTTGCCTCATGTTTGCTACTGAACCACACACATATACAGACATAAATTATCAATTTTCATTCAATTTTCATTAAAAAGATATCAAATATGTCAAGCTTACCACAATTCATGGAAATAATACACAAATACGTTGACTGGCGATGAATAATGGCACAAATTCCGATCTGCCTCTGTCCCAGACTTTTATTTAGAAAAATATAAGCTGGTTCTCAACGCACTGTTTCTGAGTAAGTTTATTTTAAAATGTGGCACTGAACTGACGCTCCTAATTGACTATATTGGCGGGTCTAACCAATCAGGCCATGTTTACACAGCTTTTCAAAAAAAGTACCCCTACTACCGTTTCCCCTAACAACAAAAAATTAGTATTTGTAGTCCGACTAATCGTGTTTAGCCTTACATATCATTCCCGCCAATCAAATAGGATTTAACATGGTGGCCTATTTCCCGTAAAATGGTGGTTTCAAAACATGCCACTGTGCGATTATTATTTGGTGTTGTCTGACACCCTCACTATTTTCTTTTAGCTATAATTTGTTAATTCCTAGACTATTTGCGTAACACTTAACATATTCTTTGTCAGCAAGTCCTAAGGAACCCAAATATATAAGTTTTAAGGGAGCTAAGTGGCGGCGTTCAAAATATGTATTTTCTTCTAGGATAGTCGTGCTGTTACCACCTCCTCACTTCCAAACTTTATGGTGTCTGCTGTACTGTCAGACTAATGTCAGGAGTTTAGACATAAAACAGTAGAATGTCATGTTTCCTAATAAGCATTTTACAGGTTTTTAAACCTAACTCTCGTAGTTGTAGTGTTTTTTTATCACTGTCTATTTGAAAAAAAAAGTTAGTGCTTCATGCCTTACGCTTGGGGTGGCATTAATTATCGCGAGACGCGTGTTAGTGTTGCATGCGTTCCTGCTTTCAGCCCTCCCTCTTTCTATCCTAATTCCATCTGTCCTTCCGTTTATGTTAACGTAGTGTATAAAATGAAATTAATGGAAGTATTAATTTAGGTCATTACGCAGTGTGCCTAGCTCAAGGTTTTCTTAGAAATACAGTACACGTTTTATTGTAGAAAGCGTGTAGTGATGCAGTAGGCTTTACTATCAACGTGAAACGTTACAATTTGCAGACGAAGTAGAAAACAAGGGGGATTTTTGTACGCCATTGTGACAGCACTGTCCTTTTACCATTTCTCTTTCCTTTTATTGAATTTATGTGTTAGTCTTTACATTTACCTTTTAATTTATATATGTGGATTTAGAATGTTTCACGACAAATTCTCCCCTCTTAAAACAGACGTTATATGTCAGTCTATAATTCTATATACACATAGAGAAATTTATTATTATTTCTGGGGCTTACGGTGATTCTCATCACACGGATGGCGGCTTAAAAAATCCGCTCCCAGATTTGTCTTACCAGATATATACTCTATGCTAAACTCAAATGGCTGCATAAGTAAGGACCATCTGAGTAACCTAGAATTTTCATGTCTAGCCTGCGCTAGAAACGACAAGGGTTTGTGATCCGTCTGCAACTTAAATGCCTTCCCATACAGATAAATATTGAATTTCTTTATCGCCCATATTACTGCAAGACATTCTTTTTCGCTAGTTGAGTAGTTGGTTTCAGCTTTATTTAACTTTCTGCTAGCATATGCCACTGGGCTTAATTCCCCATCCAATGCATCTGATTTCTGTAGCAGTGTCGCACCTAGCCCGATATTACTGGCATCCGTTCTTACAATGAATTCTTGACTTAAGTCAGGTAATTTCAAAATAGGTTTGCTTGTGAGCTTTTCCTTCAATTCCTGGTAAGCAAATTCACATTGTGGTGTCCATGTAATTCGATCTGGATTTCCTTTACGTGTCAAATCAGTTAACCGTGCACATATGGAATTAAAGTTTTTGATATACTTTTGGTAGAAACCACATAATGAGACAAATGATCTCACGTCTTTCTTGGTTTGTGGTCTCGGGGCTTTCTTTAGTTTCTCTAAATTCTTGGGGTCAGGGGTCATGTTTCCCTGATGAACTGTGTGTCCCAAGAATTCTAATTCTTTACATCCAACGCAACATTTAGTTGGTCGGGCTGTTAAATTCGCTTCTCTAAGTCGATTAAACAGCATGTTCAGAGAGTCAATGTGTTCCTCAAATGTTTCTGTTGCTATAAGGATATCATCCATGAAATTTGTAATGCATGGATTATTTAGGGGATCTAACAATTTTCTCATCATTCTAGAGAAGACACTAGGCGCATTCTTCAATCCAAATGGCAATCTGTTAAACTCATAGTGTCTCTCTGAGGTTTTTTTTTTTTTTTTTTTTTTTTTTTTTTTTTTTTTTTTTTTTTTTTTGCGTACGCCCGCTAATACTCGAGGCGAAATCTCAGGTTATTATTTATGTCTAACCTGACATTGATTTTACGTGAGTATCCCTTTATTTCTTGTACAGAGACAGGTGTCCCTCGCCATTCAGGCAAATACTCGCCGATTTCGGAGGTACCCATTGCAGCTGGGTCGGCTCAGGAGCCGCCAGTCCCTGGTCGACAACTCCTGTTAAACTCATAGTGTCCCTCTGAGGTACTAAAAGCTAGGTATGGTCTAACCTCAGGCTTTACTGGAATCTGATAGTATCCTTTACTCAGATCCACTTTTGAGAAATATTTAGCTTTATTTAGCCTGGCAAAAAAATGATTTGTATCCGGCAATGGATCCACCTGTCCTTCTGTAATAGCATTCAGTCTCCTGTAATCTATACAGAGTCTATGTTCTCCAGAGGGTTTCCTTAAGAGCACCACACTGGAACTATACGAAGATTCACTGTGTGAAATAATTCCTTCCTTCAACAAATAGTCTATCTCTTCCTTCAAAGCTTTCTCCTTAGCAAAAGGAATCGAATAGGGTTTCATACAGACAGGTGTGGGGTCTATCAGTTTCATATCATATTCCAATAAGTTTGTATGCCCCGGTCGGTCTGTGAGCACCTCTGTATGATTATCTAGAACCTGTTGCACTCTCTCTTTCTGATTTTTCGTTAAATGTGTACTGATTTTCACCTGTGCAGCTGTCTCACAGGGATGTAATGGATATTCAAATGATGAAAGTGGTTCCTTTTTCATCTCCATTGCAATGGACAAGGTCAACAAGTGTGTCTCTTCCTGATTTTCTCTTTCCAAATATTTCTTCAGGAGATTCACATGATAGATTTTTTCTTTCCCCTTCTTATCTATCTTATAATTGGTTCTAGACACCTTCTCTAGAACTGTATATGGACCATGCCATCCAATTTGTAACTTATTCTGACTACCGGGGAGAAGAAGCAGTACCTTCTCTCCCACAGCCAAATCTCTGTCTTTAGCCTTCCTGTTGAAATAGGCAGCATGTTTCTTCCTGGCTTGTCTCAAATTTTCATTGGCAAGTTTCCAGCCAGTTTTTAAACGAGTGGTCAGCTCATTCACATATTGGTACGAGGATGTATTATTTTCCTCTGCCTTTTCATCAGTCCACGTTCTTAACAGCGTTATATATGGACCTTTAATTTTGTGGACCTATTTGTCCATGCACCGGTATGGTCTCTTCCACTCGAAGCTCTATAGTGATGATTTTTCTTCCCAGAATTATCATGCACAAAACGACCGCTACCAATTCTTTTCTTGGGGCTTTCTCCCCACTTAGAATTCTTGATGAGAGATTTCCTCTCTACATCTTCTTCCTCCAGTTTGTTTAAGTCCGATTGAGGGATTTCGGCTTATCCTGGGGTAAGACATCTTTTTGCACTCTCTGCATAGTGGCCATTGTAAAACAGTTAATTGAAGCTTGTCCGTGAAAAGTGGCTTCCCATTCCATTTGGTCCACTTTATTTTTCTTTCTATTGTCAGGCCTACGTTTGCCCCGTGGCGTGTCCAGGTCCTGATCAATGTTCCCACTTGTGGGTGTTCCCTCATGTGCTATGCTACACCTCTCTACAAAATTCTCAATGTCCCACCTTGCCTTGGGCCAATAATAATAGTGAGCCACCTTTTGGATGATGGTACCAATTTTCTCATGGTCCCCATCTTGTTTCACATGTAGGCTCCTTATTAAGTCTGCCCTATATGCCTTTGGAAGAACCAACTGTCCGTGACCATTGGATCTAGTTCCGGCCTTCCTATACATCAACTTGTTCTTCATGTAAAAATCTCCCTTGCCTGGAGTTGTATGACAAGTTGACAATTTCCTGAAACAAGGCTTGAGGGTCTTATCCCCAGCCTGTGCCTTCCTCATCTCTTCTGGAGTGGTATTTAACATAATATCCTCCTCCTTTCTTGAGGTTGACCTGACCTGAAGGGTGGCCATAACTATAGGGTTCCTTCTGCAACGGTCAGTATCATGATTGTTCATCTGACAATTTTTACACCACCTCCTTTCTTGGTTGAAAGATGTTCTTTCATCATATTTCCTTTCATCGAATTGTGGGGTTTTATTTTTATTGTCATACCGTGGCCTATCAAACTGGTGCTTACTCTTGTTTTGATCTCTAGGATCAAATTTATTAAAGTTCTGTGGTGCCCTAAAATTATCTACCTGTTTCTTTTTATTACCTGATACCTCTGCCTGAGCTGCTTGATACCTTTCTGCAACATTTAGTAGCTCACCCAGTCTCTCTGCACCTTGTTCCATGAGAAACTTTCTCAGGTCTGGAGCCATGGACTCTCTTAATTGTTCTATAAGGACCATTTCCTTAAGATCTTGGGTTTTCCCCAGAGAAGTCCATTTCTCCAAGTATGTCTCTAACCGTGCAGAGAACTGGTGATAGGTTTCACCTGACAGTAGTTTAGCATTCCTAAATTTTTTCCTATAAAATTCTGCGTTCTTTTCATATCTAAACAAAAGCGCCTGCTTTAGCATGTCATAATTTTCTTGATCACCTCTGCTCATTTTGGCAAAAACTTCATAAGCTGCCCCACGAAGCCCTTGAGATAACTTTAAGCTCCACCTTTCTCTCTCTAACCCATACGTGGTAGCTAATAGTTCATATCTATTTAGATAGCTCTCAATATCATCGTCTTTCTCAACAAAATGATCTAATTGAAAATTCATAGCTGAGGTTGAGGCTCCCTGACTAGCAGTAGCATCGGAGGTAAAGGGACTGGCACCATTTTCAGGAGCATGGCCTTGAAACTCAAACTCCCTTAGTCGTAACTCATGTTCCCTTTGTAATCTCTTCTCCTCCTTTTCTGCTTCCCTCTCAGCCTTTTTCTCTTCCAACTGGAGCCTCTTAATCTCCCTATCTGCCTCCAATGCTTTAGCCTCTTTGTCAGCCTCAATCTGCTGCCTCTTAATTTCTTTTTCAGCCTCTAACTTTCTTTCAGCCTCTTTTTCTAATCTTTCAGATTCTAATTTTCTTTTGGCTTCAAATTTTCTTTCCTCACGTTCAATATATTTGTCACATTCCGTAGTGACATAGGAAATCATAACTTGCCCGTCCATTCCTAACTCTTTTGCAGTCTGCACAGCAGCAGATCGAAATTTGGCCAGGTCCGCCATTTTCTAACAGGTAAATGTAAACAATATCTAACTAAACAATTCAATCTCTAACTAAATATCCAAAGACAACCACAGGCACTGAGAGCTCAACCTTATTTATTTTCACCCAAGGATACCTTTTAACTTTTATTTATTCCCAATATATGTAATAGGAGAAAGTTCAATATCCCGGGAGCGAGACCCCAATATATGTGGTAAAGTGGGATGTTATAAATATTTATAGGGGACTTAGTGTACTGACTGAGATCAGCTGTGAAGGTATCTGTATCTAATAGGTGTGGTGTATTACAGATAACCTTACTTGCTACCACATTTATACCTCAGTCAGAATTATTCTGGAATATTGTGATGACTACGTTGAATGTCTAGGGTTATGAAAATGATGAAGTGTAAGTCACAACAACAACAGACAGATAAACAATTTAATTTATTCCACAACACTTTACAACACTGTGACACTCACACACATATAACACTCTATAAGACTATCTTAAATGAGTCAAGTGTAAAGTTTCAAATATATATGTAATAATTACTTTCAACAATAGATATCCTGATTCAACTACACAGTGAACCAGGAATCACAATCAAATGTAATCACAATTTATAAATATGATCTTTGTATTGACATAATTTATTAGTATTATACTATGTGTGTAAGTTGTGAAGTAGTACTATGAGGTAATACTGGTTTTGTTTTTCAAGCTAGATTGCTGTTTGTCATCATGACTTCACGTGTTTGATTATCGTAGAAATAGTATTGGGAAAAGTTCACAGTTCCTGTCATTTAAAACAATTTATTGCCCCTCTGTGTTTAATATAATGTCAATTTTAGAAAGGGGGGGGGGGGCACATAATGTTGAGCTGCTCTGGCCACAGAAGCTTATCTTTCGTGATGGCGGCAGGAAAAGACTCCTCTGCTCGATTGCTTCACTGTGTTCTGGAGACACCTCACTGGTCGCTATCTGGACCAAGGAGTATGCTGTCAGCCTCTGGATTCAGCAAAACTCAGACCAGGTGCTGCTTCAATAACTTAGGACCACGGTCCCTGAAACAAGAAGGTTGTACCTCCTACTTCAGAAGTAATTTATAATCTATTTCCACACTGAACACAATACATAACAAACACTGAGTTCAGAGCGGTAGGCCAACTGCTAGCTTCATCTGAAACAATTTACACCAGTATACTCCTCCCTAATGGTTACTACGCCTCTGCAATTCCAGGATTAGTTCTTTCTAGTCAATAAGATAGGTGTCAGTGTACTGTTTGGCAATTCCATGCAGTTTTACTTTTCTCCGACACGTCCTGTTCAGGTTGGAGCACTATCTAGGCCTTGCCTCATGTTTGCTACTGAACCACACACATATACAGACATAAATTATCAATTTTCATTCAATTTTCATTAAAAAGATATCAAATATGTCAAGCTTACCACAATTCATGGAAATAATACACAATTACGTTGACTGGCGATGAATAATGGCACAAATTCCGATCTGCCTCTGTCCCAGACGTTTATTTAGAAAAATATAAGCTGGTTCTCAACGCACTGTTTCTGAGTAAGTTTATTTTAAAATGTGGCACTGAACTGACGCTCCTAATTGACTATATTGGCGGGTCTAACCAATCGGGCCATGTTTACACAGCTTTTCAAAAAAAAAGTACCCCTACTACCGTTTCCCCTAACAACAAAAAATTAGTATTTGTAGTCCGACTAATCGTGTTTAGCCTTACATATCATTCCCGCCAATCAAATAGGATTTAACATGGTGGCCTATTTCCCGTAAAATGGTGGTTTCAAAACATGCCACTGTGCGATTATTATTTGGTGTTGTCTGACACCCTCACTATTTTCTTTTAGCTATAATTTGTTAATTCCTAGACTATTTGCGTAACATTTAACATATTCTTTGTCAGCAAGTCCTAAGGAACCCAAATATATAAGTTTTAAGGGAGCTAAGTGGCGGCGTTCAAAATATGTATTTTCTTCTAGGATAGTCGTGCTGTTACCACCTCCTCACTTCCAAACTTTATGGTGTCTGCTGTACTGTCAGACTAATGTCAGGAGTTTAGACATAAAACAGTAGAATGTCATGTTTCCTAATAAGCATTTTACAGGTTTTTAAACCTAACTCTCGTAGTTGTAGTGTTTTTTATCACTGTCTATTTGAAAAAAAAGTTAGTGCTTCATGCCTTACGCTTGGGGTGGCATTAATTATCGCGAGACGCGTGTTAGTGTTGCATGCGTTCCTGCTTTCAGCCCTCCCTCTTTCTATGCTAATTCCATCTGTCCTTCCGTTTATGTTAACGTAGTGTATAAAATGAAATTAATGGAAGTATTAATTTAGGTCATTACGCAGTGTGCCTAGCTCAAGGTTTTCTTAGAAATACAGTACACGTTTTATTGTAGAAAGCGTGTAGTGATGCAGTAGGCTTTACTATCAACGTGAAACGTTACAATTTGCAGACGAAGTAGAAAACAAGGGGGATTTTTGTACGCCATTGTGACAGCACTGTCCTTTTACCATTTCTCTTTCCTTTTATTGAATTTATGTGTTAGGCTTTACATTTACCTTTTAATTTATATATGTGGATTTAGAATGTTTCACGACAATCACTTAAACTTTACAAGATCAAACATATAGAAATCAATATAATCATGTTTTCAGACATAGGAAAATAACCCAATAAGTTCCCTCCCCCTTTGTTGAGAAAAAAATGTTAATAACCCAAAAGGTCAAAGATTAATACTAGGTTATAGAATAGACAGTAAAGAAAAGAACAAAGTTCCTACTTAAGCTATCCAGTAAAATAACAGTATTTGCAAAGAAAATAAAGGATGGTACAGTTTCCGTCACTAGAAAATATTTACTCTCACTCTGTCATTCGAGGCCCCATCAATCACGCCTTACCTCAACTTGGTGTAACACTCTTGAACGTAAACATCCATGCATATGTATCATAATCCAGTAGTTTTATCCTCCGAAGTGAGCCCCAGTCCCTCCACTAATAATTAATTTTTATAATGGGGGACGCCGAATTTGGTGGTTGATTCTTGGATATGCAATGTCACATCAAATAGTGCATGTAGCAAAAAATAAACCGCGATCTTGTGTTCACAGTAGACAGTAGACAGTACTTCCAATAGCTAAAGAAAACATCTGGTTGCTAAACTGTTAATTAAGATGATGAGCCTTGGGAGCCGCGCTAGCGTAGTGGTTACAACACCGCTCTGGCGACCGGGTGATACAGGATCAAACCCGGGGCGACGGCATTTGAGGATTTTTCGTCGACCGGGATTTGGACTGGATTAACTCGAGACCTGGCGAGGACATTTGAAGGAGTGTCGTCGACCAGGGACTGGCGGCTCCTGAGCCAACCCAGCTGCAATGGGTACCTCCGAAATCGGCGAGTATTTGCCTGAATGGCGAGGGACACCTGTCTCTGTACAATAAATAAAGGGATACTCACGTAAAATCAATGTCAGGTTAGACATAAAATAATAACCTGAGATTTCGCCTCGAGTATTAGCGGGCGTAAAAAAAAAAAAAAAAAAAAACAAAAAAAAAAAAAAAAAAAAAAAAAGATGATGAGGATAAATCCTATCGGCTTGCTCTGGGGTAAGTGCCGATTATGAAACAGCGTATTCTCCTGGATAAAATCCACTTGGAAAAAACGACTGTCAGAAGTCGGGAAAAATGTTATGTATATTGCCTCAGCGGGCTGATAAAATTGAATAAACAATCTGGGTATTTTGTAAGTCCAGTTAACTCAAATTTACAGTTAAAATGTTAGTTTGTCGCTTTGGCAATTCCTGTTCACACCTGTACTGGGGACGAACGCCAAGGAAAAATGACAACTATTACTCCTTCAGTAACTGAGGAAAGGACCACAATAGAAAACCGCTGGCCGCTGGTTTTGATCCGGTACTATATTAGGAAGCAAAAGAACATTTAACCAAAATGCCAATATCCTATACTATCACGCGTAAGGGTATGATCTTTTATCATCTCCGTCACCTAATTAAATTAAAAGGCACACGGGAACTTAGCCTATCTTATCGAGCATCGCTTAGCGAGGAAAGGTTGGGTTTTAGGCATGCCGCCTCCCCCCGGTAAAACAATCAGCGCACAATGTCAGTTATAATTTAATTATAACTACGAGCCCTTAACAACTATCGCCTGTCATTACTAGCTATTTGATTGTCGGCGTCTATTGTTTTGACACATGATATTAAACACTAGCCATTTAGAAAATTACACACAAAGAAATATAATGCGAATTCTACTCTGTCACTCATAGCATTATACCTAGTCAGCTAAACCGTATCTTCTGGTGTAAAAATGGTTGATGGATTTTTACATTAAACTGAACAACTGGTAAGAAAATATCTACGCGTTTGCTATTTCACTAGTCTTAACGCTAGGGAATCACAGTGAATTAGAAATGGTAAAACTTTAACATATTTTAACACTTACGCACAACTTATTATTATTACCAGAAATCAGAATAAATCCCCACGAAGGCTATTAACGCACTATTCCACATAGGTTTTAGCGTACGCGTTCAGATTATTCAGAATTTTCTGAGAGACCTGATAACTGACTTGGAGAGAACGCCGTATATATACAGATTTTGTGTAATATCTATAAAGGATGTGACAATTCACACCTTCGGCATAGCAGGGAAAATCGAGGAGCTTCGTTTCCGAGATAAAGGATTTTACTGTTCGCTCTACTCGCGATGCCGAACGACATCAAAAGACATGGGCCTTGCGAACGGACCCCTTTTAGATTTCCGTCCGTTTACGCAGATCAAAGCTTTACGTCCCCTGAAATGCACGGACCTCAAAGGTAGTCGGGAAGTATTATTATCGCCCTTGTATTTTTTCAACGATCTGGTCTTTTCCCCACGTGCGTCTGTCTAATGACCAATGATTGACAGATCAGCTCGCGTGAGAACTCAGGTAAACAAACCAGATTAGCTCCTTTTTTTAAGACTGCAAGGTGCGAAAGTTGGTAAACACTCATCAGCTTATGTAAAACAGGAAAAATAGGCGTGGCTTCAAAATATGAGTCAGACAGACATCGAAATTTGTGGTTTTTGCGTAGCAAAATTATAAACACTAAATGGGGAAGCAAAGGTGGTCGGATTACTGTAGGATTACTGAGGCTATATTTACATTATACGTCACAAAAACCTGATCCAAGTAGGCCTGAAAGTCTAGTTACAAATTTCTTCTCTACAGGATGCTAACGAAATATGGTATGAGCAAGAGTGAACACGGTCCTATTTCGCAATGGCCATACAGGCCTGCCCGGTCACTACCTAACACTGCGAACGCTAACATCGCTTGGCGTGCAAAGTTTTTTTTTTTAAATGACGTAATTTTTTTTTTTTTTCAATCACGATCCCTCTCGAAACCCCTTGGGTTCCGTGTAACCCCGGTTGAGAAACCCTGCCATATACAAATATTATTTTGTTATATTTATTAACGTTCTGACAAAATGTATGTGCGCTCGCCCGCGTGCATGTATGTGCATGTGAACATAGCATGGAGAGAAAAAAGGGAAGAAATAATAAATTATATTTAACGCCAACCAGAAATTCGAAACCAAACAATTGACGTCTTCACCAGGTCAGCCTCCTTACATCAACCATCACTGTACTCCATGCTTCACTCTTTAATGAAAACATCACAACAAATAGAGGATATGTGAGTGGGAGGAACTAAGAGGCAGTGTCGCTAGGAGGGGTGGGCTCGGAGGTTTTAATGTGTTTTTGACACTGATGTGAACCACTTGGACAAGGTAGGGAAACTCTCGGAGGTCAACAACAGAAAAGTGTGGGGAAAAGTGGAAAAAAAGTGAGAAGAAATAAACACTAGATGAGAGAGTCGTACCTTTAGTAAAATATACGCCACTGACTAAGGTTTTACTGGCCTCGTGTAGTTCCCGGGGGATCTGGGGTGAGAAATAACGAAAAGGTCTAATGCTACATCCTGCATGTCGTAGGAAGGGGATAATATGAAGGTGTGCATGGGACTGGTAGAGTCAACATATAAAACAATTAGCTGCACAAACCACTACTACATGAGCACGGGCTGCATTGACGCAGGTTTCCTGCAAGGGGACCAGATGAAATGGTTAGAACAGGCGTTAGGCTGATGGAAAGAGAACATCACATAATTTATTTGGAATTTTTGTTATGTGTGTAGTCTTTTTTTTTTCAACTTTAAACCCAAAAAAATTTAAATTTTTCCTTCTTTTGGTCAGGCGCGCTCTGATCAACCTAGACACGGGGTCCGTCGGTTATATTCGGGCGCATATTTAAATATTGAAGGCTTTGCGGTCATGAACAAGTTTTTACTTGACCAATGCATGACTTTAAAAGATATTTTAAAATTTACAGAAAAAAAGATAGATAAAAGGGCTGTTAATTAATTATCAGAATATCATTCTACTGATTGACTTTCACATCGTTCCATATCATTTTTGAAGGGCTACTCTGAAGCTTCATATAAAATGCATCCGAATGTTTGACTACAAAGGTACAATGAGTACAATGAAAGTGAAATAGAATGTAAAGGAATGAAATGATCTTGGGGAAAAAACAGGGATATCATCAGAGCACGCAGCAGAAAGAGCTAGCTATAATTTCAACCCTTTTGACGGGTTACTTGCTGGTAACAATGAAAATGTGCAATGCAAATGGCAAGGGCGTACTACTGTATGGCTCTGAAACACGGAGAAAAACAAAAACAACAACCTGAAATGTACATACTTTCGTAAAGAAGTGCCTACGGAGAAAAACAAAAACAACAACCTGAAACGTACATACTTTCATAAAGAAGTGCCAACGCAGAAGAAAATGAGATTGAAATGGTATGACAAGATCACGTATGCGGACCTGATGACCAGAACAAGACAGGTTCCAGTGGAGCGAGATGTGAGGCAACATATGTCCTATTCTTCCCTTGTCTACACATTGCTACAAGCGCATCATTTTAAATCAACCAAACAACCAAACAAACAAGCAAGCAAAAAGCACAGAAAAAAATTAAACTCGGAACTGCTTAACCAATGTCAGACAGAATTGGTTTGTTTCAGTAGATGAGTGTCTGTGTATGTGTTTGGATATGTATGTGCGAGTGTGAGTACGCGTGTCGCATGCCGCCTCATGTTTACAGTTCCAGTAGAATACGACACGCGTCAGAACGTGAGTACACATCATGTTTAACTTCCTGTCCACCTGTTCCTGGAGATTCTCCCATGCCTTCATTAAAACAGCGTGAAAGCCGAGCTGAATAGACACGAAATTAGGGTAATTTCACCCTTACCTGAATCTCTTACCAGTCTCGGCTCTGTCACAAGATGTAATCCCGTGGCATGTTAAATTGCATAGAATTCAAGCAAGATAAAAACTCAACCTAACATGAAATAGCTTTCACAATGTTTATCCAGCCAAAACGTTCTGGATGGACGCTAGAAGTTTGTTTTCTCCCCTCTTGTTTGCAGATTTGGGTTTCATATATGATGAGTTTTTATCCGGGATAGATGTAAATGGTTATTGCTTCTGCTGGTGGATTTGTTGAATGCCTGGATCGTGAGGCCGTGAAGGGAAGACTTACTGACTGTTTCTACAGATGAACCTGAGTTCCACCTCAACTAAAATCGGGGGTTGTGAGATATCAGTTTCTTGGAAGGAAGGTCTATGGGTTCGACAATGCGATAGAAGTGAATGTATAGGAAGATAAAGGACAGAATAAGGCTGGTTTTAACCCCTGACCGTTGTAGGCACCAGTAGACAATAAACAAACCTGGACACGTTTTTAGAATTAAGTGTAACCTTCTGACCAGCTTCTTAGCAGAGTTGTGACGGAAAGTAAATAATGTTCGGGTCTCAGCTTTTCTTTTCTTTCTTTCTTTTTTATTCGAATTTAACCAAGAGTGTACCTTTCTTTAAACTCTTTGACCTGCTGTTCTCTTGTGTTTTTCAGTCCTTCCCTCGTGCTTTCTTACTTTCTCCCCCTTTTTTCTGTCTCTCTTACTGTCTTTCTTTTTGAATGTCACTCTTATTTTCTTTCTGTCAGACCTTCTTTCACTTTTGTTAGCTTTCATTCCTGTCAGTTTTTTTTTTCTATCAGAGCATCGTACTTTTATTGCTATCATCACCTTCATCCTCATCTTCGCATTGTCTATTATTATTATTATTATTATTGTTATTATTACTATTATTATTATTATTAATGTGGTTATGAATATTTAGTATATAACTAGCATTTTGCTGCACACATTCGGAATTGGTCCTGAATATTAAATAATGTGCACTAAAATGCTTTGACACCCGTGTGTTACCTGGGCCCGAACGGGGAGCAAAGAATAGTAACACTGAAACCTGCCATGCATGTTGTAAAAAGCGACTAAGGAGGGTTTAGCCGGCTACCCCTTGCTGTAGAAATTTTAAGCCACAAAAAAAATAATAATAATTAATTAACTAGACAAGTACCAGTGGAACAAGAGATGTGAAGAAGACGCTGTGTAACCGTTAGGTTTGTTAGGAGGGAAAATTTGGTTGATTTATTTTATGAGATTGATCTTTATAATTGATATTAGCTGAGTTTAATTTATAGTCGAAGGAAATAATACATAAAATGTAAATGGGAGGACAAAATACGTCTTATATCCCTCCTTTGTTTTTAGGGCATATGCCTTTGTTTATGTTTTGAGAGGGACTAGGCATTCGTAGTTCACGTGTTTTAAATGGAGTGGTGAGTTGTTTGTCAGACAATGTTGTTCTAGAATGTTGGAAAATAGTCGTCGAGGTAAATCGACGTTTTAGATTAAGTCAGTCAGATCCGAGATGTGATAGAGTTCGCATCTAGAAGTGGTAGCGAGCAGAAGTTTTTATCGGGCGATAAGCCAAAGGTTTTGGTTGCTTCTGCGGTGGCAGAAAAGTGAACTATTGCCCAGACGTCTATCTTGCATTATTTGCCACGTGTATATGACAACATTAGTTATTCTGAGGACGAGATGTCAGTGTTCCCAGTGAGAGTTTTATAAGTAGAGTGAAGTACAGTAGACAAGCTGACAGTCCTATTGAGCAGTATAGTTTGGTAAACGCACATACCTGGCGGTTAGGCAAGTTTCTTTAACCAGATACGCCAAGAATAGCTGCAGATAAACAGTTGAGAACAAAATTGGGATAGACAGTTAGAATTAGGAATCCAGTGGAAAATAAGGAACAAGCAACAGTGGTTCTCATCTTATAGAACAAGTAGCCACTAGAACAGTAATCAAAGAATGAAAGAAGCTGAGAATTTAAGATTGAACATCACACCATTGTGTTGTCAGCCAGCACATATTTTTTAAGGCTGAAGAAGTTTTTTATGTAAAATTGCTATGTTCAAGATACAAGTTGCTATCAGATCAATTGTGTAAATAAAGTTACCTCGTTCATCGTTAAAAAAGTCTACTGTTGACGTCTTACAAAATGTCTTGGAGTGTGTGACACTGTCGTAATATAGATCTGTATTGGACAACACGCGCAAATATTTTCTCGCTCCGTACCCCTATCTCACATAAATAAACATGCCCGCATGTGTCTGACTATTTTCGTCTTCAACGCCAGTAGAGCGGTGCCTTTGGTGCAGTGGAAATGCTTAAAAAATGACCCGCCGTAAAATCTAACACGCCTTTTAGTTTCGGTTTCGAGACGTACAATTAACATTTTAACATCTTGCCCGATCTGCTGCACGAGACTGAGGCAAGACTTATAATTAACGATCTGCCAGAAGTGTGACACCAAACTAACGTTCTGAATTAACGTAATATGTTAACTTTAACGTTATAATTAGTAGTAACTCGGACATTTTCCAGTAGTAAGCACGAAACGATTGTAATAATTAACGCCAATACTACCAAACGTTTTGAAAAAACCCCTCTTCGCTCTGCACGCGGTTCCTTTACTATATATGCGCTGTGTGCAAAGCCAGCAGAGACAAACACACAGACAGTTTAAATTCTCGCCGCGTAGTGTATTTCTGACGTCACTCAAACTAGTTGGTTTATTTGAATAATGAAAGAAGTGATAAGAGAATGAGGGGGGAAGATGGCCGACTTTTGTAAAAGTTATAATTGACGATTGACAGTGACAAAACTGAAAATCTAAACCATAATGAAACTGACCATAAAAATCATATATTAGGATAGCTTAGTGTCTCCTGAGAAATAATATGTTTTAAAATATATGGTAGTCCAATTATTATCCAAGTTATTGAGATAATACTATATGTCTATGAACGATAGGACGGACAGACTGTTGTTCTTGCTCGTTACACATAACGTTATTGGGGACGCTAGTTTAAAAAAGAGGCATTGGAGTAATTCAAATCCGATTGGGTGGTATAAGAGTATAGGAGTAAAGGGGGGAGGTAGGAAAATGTTAACCAAAACTAAACATCTTTTTGTATTGGCATAACTAACGCAGACTGACCAATGGACTACGAGACACATAGTATGGAATTTTGTTTTTGTTTTTTCAAAACTAAATTCAAAATTTGGTAGTTGCCTGATTTCATTGGCCAGCTCTAATAGATATTGGCAAAAGGCTTTAGGGGTCTCGTGGCCATTTGACAAGAAATTTTTATATCAACAAGTACGTTGAGAGCAGATGTGATAAATTGTAAAATAAATAATAAATTCACAGTCTGGGCAGGGCAGAGAAAACTGAGGCCATATCTTTTGCCAGTCAACGTTATTTGTGACATATTTCTTTGAAATTGTGGTAAGAATGCTTTATGTATTAATATGCTTGATTAAAACTGCAAAAGTTAGATACTGCTATTGAAGAAAGTGAAGGACAAGCCGGGAGCAACCATTATTGAGTCCTCACATTGAACTGTATTTGACTGTTGCATATGGTTATGATTATGTATTAATATTATTGTATTAGAAGATGTTAGTAAGCCTCAGTGTTCCATGAACACTCTTCGACATGCCTAGAGCGTTTATAATTAAGAAAAGAAAAATCATACAAAAGGAGATGTGGTTACTCCACGTTACTGTATTAAAGAAAACTATGGAAAAGTACAGTGGCGTATCTGCCATAGGGACATGAGAGGTGGTCATAGAAAGGTGTGTCATATAAATTAGGGGCTGGTGCACCTGTATGCACAAGAGGCTGACCACATACCATCAGGTGTACATTTGATAAGAAATTGTGATCAGATGTGAAAAGGCTAGGGTGTCTTTTATTGCAGGGTTTTTATTTCCTGTTACCAGCCGGTGACAGGAAACCTGATGAGTGATTGTAAAGACAAAAGTCTCCATTCAAACGTTTATGCTGAAGGAGCCTGTGTGTGCTGATCTATATATTCTCTGCAGCGACATACTGACTTATTACCTTCATACCAAGAATCCCAGGTGATGTGTTAACATCTGGGACATCTGACACTTCATTCAAATCAAAATTGTTATTTCCAAGAGTACACAGAATTATATGGGGCGTGATGAAACAACAGCTCCTCCTAACAAATGACTAACACTAGTAGCTATTAAAGTTTTAGTCTGTGAATACACCTACAGGAATAATATAGTGACATTATACTTATAGGACCAAGAGTCCAGACATTTTAGTTAATCAGTATATGTAAAATATATTTTCCTCATTTTCAAAGACCTGTCCAAAAGAGATGGCAGGACAGGCAAATTAAATTGTACAAAGAAAAGAATTCAATTTTAAAGAAAACTTTAACCACAGTCTTATTCATTTCCTTATAGTGAGTTAAAGTGTATTGTGTTGATGTACCACCATTGTCATTTCACCTCTAGACACTAGTCACATCAGACACCAGCCACTAGAATAAAAATACGGACCGTGTGAGATCTAGGGAGGTAGCGTTAGGTTCCCTGATAATACATCATCATCTTTTAGAGTCAGGGGCCTACATTTGCTTGACCTCACATGGTTGACACAGACACAGCTTTCTTTCCTTTTAGGTAACATCTTAAGCTCCCCAGCAAATTACACTTGCTGCATACACCAAGAATGCAATGAACGTAAAATACAAGCAGCCTACTGAAAGGGCGAGAGATACGAACCTATACGATCAACAAAAGCAGAAGTAGAGAATAGTAGACACGTCTGTTTGTGAACGGCCACAACTGACGGAGGATAGTACAAACATTGAGGACATTTACTGCTAGCAATACAAGGCAGTCATTGATCTGGAATCCCAAAGGGAAAGTTGTAGATGGAGACCAAAGAACACATGGAGAAGAGAGTTGGAGACAGAAATAAAGAGGATGAAGGACAGATCATGAACTGATGGCACGAGACAGGAAGATTTGGCATACGTTTGCTGAAGGCCTATATTCCTTGGGCAGCTAAAGTGTTATGATAGAAGAGACAAGATTTGGCATACGTTTGCTGAAGGCCTATATTCCTTGGGCAGCTAAAGTGTTATGACAGAAGAGACAAGATTTGGCATACGTTTGCTGAAGCCTATATTCCTTGGGCAGCTAAAGTGTTATGATAGAAGAGACAAGATTTGGCATACGTTTGCTGAAGGCCTATATTCCTTGGGCAGCTAAAGTGTTATGACAGAAGAGACAAGATTTGGCATACGTTTGCTGAAGCCTATATTCCTTGGGCAGCTAAAGTGTTATGACAGAAAAGACAAGATTTGGCATACGTTTGCTGAAGGCCTATATTCCTTGGGCAGCTAAAGTGTTATGATAGAAGAAACAAGATTTGGCATACGTTTGCTGAAGGCCTATATTCCTTGGGCAGCTAAAGTGTTATGATTGATAGAAGACACAAGATTTGGGAAAGAAGGATATGATGCTGCTAGTGGATGAAACCAGTTAATTACGATCTACCAATCGTTCAGATGGAATGGTTTGATAGATATTTAGGCTGCGGAGGGAAAAAATGAAGAATTTTTAAGCATAGACAATTTCCTGATTAACCCTCTCCCACCAGCATTTATAAGCGCGGATTCCCCAGGATTAGAGGTACTAACTTACGAAAATTCACTTTATTCGTAAATTACATAAGATAGGAATGCGATATTTGCTTTGAAGTGGTATTAACATTCGGTAAACATTTAGTGTATTTGTTATTTTTATTTTTAATCGCTCTTTCGATGGAATTTTGATGGACTCAGATCATCCGTTATAGATAAAATCCTCACTTTCTAAATGCTCTGAAACCTGAAAACATATATGATTTTATTAAGATAGCTATTTGGGGATTTAATTGGGGATTTGATTTAACTTAGGATGCATTGTAACACTAGACGGGGAACAAAAGACATCAACAATAGAATGAATAACATGAAAACAGCGTTTGCTAGTCTAAACAAGATCTGGACGTCCTCGCAGTACAGCACAAACGCCAAATTAAGATTACACGAGAGCTGTGTACTTTCTGTACTTCTCTATGGTGCGGAATGATGAAGCAACAGAAAAGCAAATGTCGAAATTGTCCTCTTTCCCCACAATTTGTCAAAGGAAAATTCTCCGAAACTTTTGAACGAATACCATCACCAACCAAGAACTCCTTACTCAAAGCAACCCAGAGGACATGCACACCGTCATAGCTGCAGATCCTAGAATTGGGTTGGTCACGTCCCCAGAAGAGACTCCGATGCCATCACAAGAACAGCTAAGCTATGAACCCCTCAAGGAAAGCGAAAGAGAGGCCGACCAAAAACAGCTTGGCGGAGAACTGTGGAGGCCGAGATGCAAAGAATGAAAGTGAGCTGGTGCACTGTACGAAGGATGGCCACCGACCGAGCAAAGTGGAATCAATTTGTTGTTGCCCTACAAGACGCCACCAGACGTGATGGTCACTGACTGCTTTGACAGTCCATGGCTAAGGATCAAAGAAGACTGGAATGAAGGTTTTTGGGGATTTAATTGTTTCTAAGGGAGATAACTACAGCTCCTGGTTTGCTTACCACTGACGTAGAGTGCTTAATTTAGAGACTTAGGTTTTCTGACTGTGATCTTACTGTAAAGCAGACGTGTCTTTATGTTTCAGAACCAGAGCTATTTTTCAAGTACCATGCCTGGTGGTGTAGTCAATCAAGTCTCTCCACAACTTGCTGTCTCCGGCACTATTTATCAATTCTTTTGTTGACTTCTTTCCACACCATGATGTCAAACTGACCAGTATGTTTTCTCTCTGACGTCCACTTCCTCTTTTTCCTACAATCTTTCTCGTTGTCACTATATCTTTCAGCTTACTTCTTCTCATAACATGCTCAAAGAAAGTGCATTGTTTTCTTCTAACAATAGGAAAAAAACCCAATACAGCACAAGCACAAAATTAAGATTATACCAGAGTTGCGTGCTTTCTGTGCTTCTCTATGGTGCGGAATGCTGGAGAGTCACAGAGAAGGAAATGTCAAAATTGTCCTCTTTTCACACAACATGCCTAAGAAAATATTCACCGAATCTTTTGGCCGAATACCATCACCAACCAAGATCTGCTTACTCGTAGCAAGCAAGAGGACATGCACACCATCATAGCTGGCAGACGCTGGAGCTGGGTTGGTCATGTCCTCAGAAGAGACCCCGATGCCATCACAAGAACAGCTATGCTTTGGACCCCTGAAGGAAAACGAAAGAGAGGCCGACCGAAAACAACTTGGCGGAGGACTGTGGAGGCTGAGATGCAAAGAATGAACCAGAGTTGGGGCACTGTACGAAGGATGGCCACCGACCGTGCAAAGTGGAATCAATTTGTTGTTCCCCTACAAGACGCCACTAGGCGTGATGGCCACTGACTGCTTTGACGGTCGGTGGTTAAGGATCGAAGAAGAAGAAGAATAGGAAAAAGCTTCCATTAGGCATTGGCCTCCTTCAGGACATCCCTGTGTAAGAGAGAGGTATGAAAGAGGCCGAAAAACACACTGAAACGGAATTCGGAGAGAGACATTAAAGGAAGGAAAAAGCCATGGAAAAATCTTCAACGGATAGCAAAAGAAAGGAAGGCATTGTCATAAATTTGTTGCAGGCCTAAGCTCTTTACGGAGTTCATGATTAATGATGATTTTGATTATGCCTAAAAACAAAACAAGCTTTACCTGTAAATAAAAAGATCTCAAATTTCCAAGTTTTCAACATTTATTGAATGTAACAAGAAACACAGCTAACGAGCATCAACTGAGATGAGATTAGGAAAATAGTGACACACATAGCATGTAGTCTACCGCTTATATTTTACTTTAAAAAAAAAAAGATTCTTGTTTTTGATAGGACACATTGAGTAAACCAAATGATAGCATTGCATAGCAGTTCATTATCTGGAATTCCATGGGTAAGATAGAAAGAAGAAGACACAGATAATACAAACAGGAAAGAATTAGAGAATGGGACTATGACGGGATAACAATACCTGGGAAGAACTTCAACGAATGACGCGGGACAATGTGGCTTGGCCTCAGCTTGCCGAAGACCGAAGCATCCCAAGAAGGTAAAAGTTAATGAAGAAATGAATAAAATCATGCTAGATGATAGGCACTAGCAGTGGCGACCTAATGGGGATGCGGTTGACATCCAAGAAGTAGGTGCCATCGGACACTTTAATTAAAGTGCTTACCGTTAAAATATTACTTACAACAAAGTTAAGATATTCCCTGAGTGCCAAATACTGTTAGTACGCCTCTGGGTACTAGTAGTTCTTTTCAGAATGTGGTGTTTTATGTACCGTGCAATAGAGCTGATGCATAAAGCAGTTGCACTCTGACGTAACCGAAGTTGTTATGTCTATGGTTGAAAGCGTCGTCTAAAAAAAAGGCAAACACCTGAAGGGGAAGAGGAATCAATGTGTCCCCAAGTCGACATGGCTAACAATTGACCTAGATATAATTCGGTGGCAAGAAGCAACTCTGCCATATATATATATAAAGAGGATGAAGGACAGATCATGAACTGATGGCATATATATATATATATATATATATATATATATATATATATATATATATATATATATATATATATATACAGTCATGCGAAGCATAACGTCCGTTCGGACAACTGATAAGGTCTTTTTTGGTCACCACGTTAATAAAGCTGGTATTTGTGTAAATGGTCAACTCTAAACCGGCACAGTGTTGGGCATACAGGTCACCTTGTCCAAAAACGTAATGAGGCCCCGACAACGATGTAATGTTGACTATGAGTGTTAATGTGAGTGTCAATACGCGAATGCGTGGATTGTTCTGAAGAGTTGACTAGAAGATCAAACACTCACTCACACGTAGCTAGAAGTTAATGATGCAGACTACTGTGGTCGTTTCATACTGTTTAATTGGACGCACACACTTGGACAGTACGGGTATAGTTACAGGAAAACAGGTCCACATATATCATCATACTGTTTATCAATGGTCTACAATCTTAAGTTGTCATTCATGTTGAAGAACATTACAATGGAACGTCCGTAGACAAGCACTTAGATTTCTATTGTTTATAAATATAATCATCAGGCCTTACTGACTGATCATGTCAGTTAATAAATAATGTTCAAGCATGACTCCTAGACAGAACCTCTTTTCTAGCGAAGATTCCTTTAGGTAAAGTTCAGCAAATATTTCTGGAAACAATGTTAACCCACCAGTATTGGGTTTTCTTTATAACTGTGATCCCTTAATCATCACCTGATAATAAGGGGCATCCCTGTTCTCTGATCGATGATCGACAAAAAATATAAGATCCAAAATGGCTTCTGGTTCCAGTGAGCATTACTCACTATACAGATGCATAGTAAAGCTTCAATAAAGGCTTTGTTCATAAACACAAATGTTTCTACAAGAATCAGCATATTCTTTTATCATAACTGCTGCATACAATCATATTCAGTGCTGCTAGGTAACATGTCATCCCGACATATTGATATAGATAATCATCATATAGACGTCTGCCCATCTAAGCCTTGCAAGGAAAAAGTTCAGCAACAAGTTCTTTTACCTGGGCATGGGAAATACACTAGCAGAACACATACGCCCTCTCCTGGCGTTACAGAATAAACACTGGGGAAGTCATAGACTTAATAATCATATCAGAAACTATCTTCTTCCCCATAATAGATCACAGATATCAACAAACTTCGGACTGGTCTCCGACATGGCATTCACCAGGCTCCATCATCACGGAAGACCCTTTTTCGTATCCGCATGCGCAGAAACTGCCTGACCCCAAAGTTCAGTACAAGGAAAAATAGTCCCACTTAGACATACAAAGATATCACGATATAAGACCGCTTCGTCTTAAATAGACAAGGAGTAAACATAGACTCGGACCATAAACATTCCTGCATAAACCTAAGCAAGAACAATCTGTTTCTGGCCCAACAAGGAACAGACCAACAAAATCTGGATTCATACGCCAAGTTCGATATTCAGGGGAGATAACCCATATAACAAAAGTATCAATCAATCATGGGTGATATATCTTTGGCCAGGAAAGCATCCTGATTTTGAAAACAAATACTTTCCCTCAGACGAATAAATATTATGATAACTACATACATTGCCACCAGTAATCTGTTGGTAACAGACTACCGCAACCCCCGGGGAAAAAATGAATTTTTTTTTTTCATCTGAGAGCAACATACAATAGGCTCACAACGCACGAATAATGCGCAGATGACTAATAACAGCAATTTATAATGACAAATTAAGGTAAAGTCGATGCATAGATCGACTTGTGAGAATATATCTCAACATCTCAGAGAAAGCATTTCTCTAAGTATAAATATTTCCAGGGAGGTGCCACCAACGTATACTACAATGCTGGCAATGACAAAATGCATACAACAATTTCATATTTAAGCACTATAAGTACATGATTGACAAAGAAGAAAAATCATCAAAGAACAGCGGTGAATATATATCAATGAACGTAGTGATAGTAGTGATACAATCACTATATTACAAATTACAATGTGTATCTATCTTGATATAGAGAGGAACTATTATCGACTTAGATGTGTTAAGAAGTCCAAGACCTAACAGTTAGGTGGAATCATGTGGGCATCTAGACAAAATGTCTGCCATCACATTATCTGATCCACGGATAGCTCGTACCGAGAAATGAAAAGGTTGAAGAGCAATTGCATATCGAGTAGACCTCGAGCTCTTCAAATTCTTACTCTGTATAGCCGGAAGAGCTTTCTGATCGGTTTCTACTATGAAATGTGCGCCTAGAAGGAATCTTTGTAGTTTGAGAATTGACCAAACCATAGCCAATAGTTCAAGGTCTAAAACCGAGTAATTCCTTTCTGCAGCATTAAGTTTTCTGGAGATATACATTACAGGATGCAGAGTTCCAGAGTACTCTTGCATTAGTGCCGCTCCAATCCCAGTGGAAGAAGCGTCACTCCGAAAAAAAAAAATGTCTTATCTTTAGTAGGTAACACTAAAATAGGTGGTGTTGAAAACAATGTTTTAACCTTATCCAAAGAGGATTGGCATTCCTGGGACCAGTGGACCATATTAGCGACCCTTTCTTTAGTAGTGTAGAAAGAGGTGCCATAATAGAGGATAGATTCGGAATGAATCTTCCATAAAATTGAATAAGACCTAAGAGACTTCGTACTTGCTTTTTAGTCTTAGGAATAGAGATGTTAAGTATCTTAGTGATATTATGGTCCTCTGTCTTTAGGAAACCATGACCGACTCGATGGCATAGGAAAGAAATTTCGCTAAAACTAATGCAGGCTTTAGAGGGTTTCGCTGTCAGGTTATGCTCGCGTAGAGTAGACAGTAATTCAACTAACCCCGAATAGTGATCTTCCCAAGTATCGCTGAAAAGTCAGATATCGTCTAGGTACGCAATGACATCTGACCGATAAGATAGGATTCGACGCATCATGCGTACGAATGTAGCTGGTGCGTTCATAAGGCCGAAAGGCATGAAATTCCATTGGAAACGGCCTCTAGGTGTAGAAAAAGCAGTAAAAGTTTAGGCGCGTTCAGATAAAGGAACTTGCCATTATCCTTTAGACAAATCAAGTTTAGTGAAAAAATGAAATTTAGAAAGCCTAGTAAGTAGCTCTTCTAGTAAAGGCATAGGTTCAGCATCGAACTTCGTAACTTGATTCAATTTGCGATAGTCAACGCAAAGACGTATGTTATTGTCTTTCTTTCGAACAATAACCATTGGCGAAAAATATGCAGAAGTGGACGGTTCAATTATTTTTAAATCTATCATCTCATCCAACTCCTTCTCAACCTGTGTTTGAAAATGTATAGGAATAGGATAAGGTCTGACTCTAATAGGAGTATGGTCAGTTAGAACAATGTCATGTTCAATGACATGAGTTTGTCCAGGGATGTCAGTGAGGACATCCTGAAATGTTTGTAACATAGTCGAAACTTGTCGATGTTCTCCTAGAGATAAATCAGGAGAAACAGTAACATTTTTCCATGATTCACTAGAATGAAGTGGAATCATTGGAAGCGGGAGATTTATATCCGAAAAACTTGTTTTCTCATCCTGTATTACGGACAGTGATGACTAATGACCATGTTGGACTGGAGAATCGTCCGTTGCCTGGAAAATAGGCTGTAAATAATCCGGACGTTCATGGAATTCCGTAAGCATATTGATGTGGAAGGTTTTATGCTTTCCATCAATATCGACAATGTAGTCAACATCGGAAATTTTTGAGATTATATCGTACGGACCTTTCCAAGAAATAAGAAGTCTGTTTTTCCTACAAGGCTGCAAAACAAATGCTTTGTCACCAGGACAAAGTTGTCGTAAGGTTCTTTTCTTATTGGCAAATTGCCTTGCTTTCTGTTTAGCAAATTCAGAAGAAGAAGTTGCCAATTTGCATGCTTCGATAATCTTTTGTCTTAGCGCGATGACATATTCGTAAGAGGATTTTGTGTCATCGGTAATATTATCAGCGGTTATGAGATCATGAAGCAAAGACATAGGGCCGCGCGGTCGCACGCCAAAGACAAATTCAAAGGAAGAAAATCCTGTATGTTCATTGGGGACCTCTCTGTAAGCGAAGAGGGCTGCAGGTAAAACCCTGTCCCAATCTTGAGGATGATCCTCAGTTATTTTCCCTAATAAGTTTTTGAGGGTTATATTTAGGCGTTCGACCATCCCATTAGTCATTGGATGATAGATACTACTCAAAGATCTCTCTATCTGCAGAGTAGACATCACTTGAGACATGGTATCCGATATTAGTTGGTTTCCATGATCTGATAATATTTCTCCGGGGAATCCCAGACGAGAAAATATGAGCCAGAGAGCATCTGCAATATCAGCAGTAGTAATGCTCTTCAGAGGAATAGCCTCTGGCCAACGTGTGCACATATCAACACACGTCAAGATAAACTGATGTTCTCTAGCAGATTTGATCTTAAATGGACCAATGATGTCTATCGCCATTTTCTGAAATGGTCGAATAGGAATGTCTGCAGAACGAATAGGTGCAGCATGGCGTGGACCTTTGGATTTCACTTCTTGACATACTTTACAAGATCGACAATAAATCCGTATGTCCTTGTTCACAAAAGGTCAAAAGAAAGCCGCAAGAACTCTTGACTTCGTACGTGAAAAACCCATATGTCCAGCACACTGAGAGTCCTGAGCGTGCTGCAAAATTTTAACTCTCAAATTCTTGGGTACAAGAATCTGAGAATGACTTGACTTAGTGGAGTCTTGAACCATACGTACAAGTACGCCATTCTTCATTGTAATCCAAGATTTACGATTTGTATCTTTATTCGGATCACCTTTTGTTGCAAGAGTGAAGAATTTCTTTAGAGTGGGGTCATCTTGTTGCTGTTTTATAAACGAGTCACGAGAAATTACCAAGGGATCATCTTGGTTATGCACTTCATTATCTTCAGTAGATGACATTTGAGGCATATTAAGAGCTTGAGCTTTAGTGACTACAGCATTAGCAATTTGCATATTTTGTTTTTCCCAAACAGAAATCTATTGCGGAGTGCATTCTTTGACTCCGTGAATACGACCGATGATAAGATCAGCGATCGGATTCGGCAGAAGACATGCGTGTACATCTCCTGTAAAGAAAGGAGTAGCAATCCTAATGATAGCAGTAGAATATTTCTCTAAGGTGCCGCCAAATGTTACACATTTGACAACTTTTCCTGTGGCACGAGAAGGATCTACGAGTGACTGCCTAACACCATTGTGGTGCATCCAGAATCAAATAGCACAGAGACTGGATTGTCGTTTACTAAACCTTTGTGTAAGACAAGAGAACCTCTTCCATCATGCGCTACTGACGCAGTAAGAGCGGGAAGAGGATGGCCACAACTTAAAGTGGACACCGTACATGGTTCAAATAATGTTTTGCATTGGGGGCACTGAGATGCTCTCCAAAAATCAAAAGCGGAACATGCCATATTATTAGCGTCATTATTATCTTTATTCTATTTATAGGCTTCATGTGACTCTTGCTGTGCAAAGTTTGCCTGATAATGTGATTTATGTTTTTTGTGTTGTGATCTACCTCGATTATTATTGCCTCTATAATCATTATTGTATCCTCTATTGTAACCCCTATTTGGGTTTGAGTCATATTTCTCATGGTTACCATTATCATATTCATTATAATGAGTATCTCTATACTTATGATCTTGTTGTCTCCATGACGGATAACTTGGATAGTTTCTATAATGACTTCCTTTGCGGAAATTTCTATAATTGTGACCACCCCTGTATCGAGGGCTCTCGGCTCGTCTCCAGTTCTTCGCAGAAGAACCCTGAAATGATTGGTTACCTTGGTTTTGATAACTATTATGGTTACCCTTTTTATCCAACCTGATTTGTGATCCCTGAAATTTGTGTGAGTAATTAGGGTTGTATAGTGTTGCTGAAGCTACTGGCATACCTTCCTTAACCTTAGTATTGCTAAAAGCTACGTCCGGATGTGCAGTGACGTATTGGGTACAATATTCTTCCATTTCTTTTAGTGTCTTGGGTTTACGCTCATGTAGGAATTCAAGGAATGGTTTATTTACACTTGACATAATCTTGTCTCTGAGCAACAAGTCCATAAGAGCTTCATATGTCTTTTCTGTTTTGGACAATTCAATCCAACGATTAAATGTAAGACGTGTCCTTGCAATGAATTCTGAGAATTCTACTCCTGATTCAGGTACCATTTTCTTAAACAAAAGACGGTAACCTTCCTCTGTTAATTGATATTTTTTTAACAAGGCTGCTCTGATAACATCATAATTATTCTGATCAGCCTCTTCTACCAAGCTTAAACTAGTCAGAGTGTCACCTTTCAGTATCTCAGATAACTGATTAGCATATTGTGATCTATCCACATTATGAATTCGACAAGAACGTTCAAATCTATCTAGCCAAACTGTTATATCGTCACTGGATGGATTAAATGCTGGTAGCTTGATCTTGTAAATAAAAGGTTTAGCATTACCACCAGATGACTGATTAACATTACTCAATGTTTGTCAATTTCAACTTTTCTAACTCAAATGCTAAAAGTTTTTCCTGATGTTCATGTTCCATCTTTGTTTTTCTCTCGTCAGCTTCTCTATCTAATCTCTTTTGTTCAGCTTCAGCTTCTCTTTCTAATCTTTTTTGTTCAGCTTCTCTATCTAATCTCTTTTGTTCAGCTTCACTGTTTAATCTTTTTTGTTCAGCTTCTCTATTTTGTTTTTCCATTTCCATTTGGAATCTCTTTTCTTCCACTTGCATCTGCAATTTCTTTTGTTCAAATTCTAATTCCAATCTTTTATCCTCACTTTTTTGTGCTTTTTCATATTGACTGGTAGCATACTCCTCCAACTTATCACCAGTCTTGCCTAGGGATTTGCCTTGCTCAATAAAGTAATCTAAAGTCGACATAATGTATTTTAATATGTGACTAGATACCTGAAACAGCAATAATGAAATCTATCTCCAAATAAATGGAAACAAGTTCTTAATAGCTTGAATAACCAGCTCCCTTTATCCCAATCTCTGTAGGAAACAAGCCTTTAAATAAGGTCTTGTATAATCAACTGTGTACCTCTAATAATAGCAATTAATAATCAGTTGATTCTTTCTCAAAAGTTCACTACACAGCTAGTAGGGTATGATCAAATATATTTTATATAGCATATGTCAACCAAGAACACACATAAAAGGACAATCAAGAAGGACAATACGAAGACATTCGCAGAAATCAAATAAGTTAAATAGTAAAACATAAGAAAATAATCACAGAACCTGTGATGATAACTGCGCAGTAAGAAACAAAACAAATAACGTCACAGTGTATAAATATAAAGATGTATCGAAATGAATGACAGAAAAGATGAGACCTACAAATACTGTCACGTAGACAGTGACTTAATTTATTTTTCCATCTCGTCTCAATGTTTTTACTCTTTAATGTTCTGTTTTCCCAGACATTTTGTTTCTCTTTGCTTTGCTACCTGTGTGGCCCAATTGTTTCTCCTTCTCAAACCCCACCCGAGGTTGTTTACGTTCGAGCCTGCAGCGGTCAGCGAACGATAATGTTACGTCAGCCCACCTTGCCTGATCAGAAGAACGTCTGTTACGCTTAAAGTGTTAGAACGAGCCAAAGACGGTTTCTGTGAAAGAAACGGTTCGTTAGCGGCGGGTACCCTCTGTGGTCTGGTTTGTAAGCTATAAGATTTGAAATTTTACTACGTCAAACACATTCGTGAATATTCCTGGCCCGTAGATGACCATCATGAGATAAGGCAAACTTTAACACAATACTAGAATGTGTTTGCCTATGTTCTAGTCATTTTCGGGTTTCAGGAAGACCGAATCGCTAGAGCAGACTCCAGTCAGGCGAAGAAAGTCATATACTCTTCGATCTAGAGGGTTTCTGTATACATCTAGCAACGAATCGTCAACCCCGTTCCTGAATCAAAACCCCTTTTTGTCAACGCCAAGTTACTCTCACGCAGTGCAACGAGCCAAAGCTAAATCTGCAATCACCAAATACAGTAGTAGTTCTCTACTCGCCTATTGGATTGCCAGTCAGAGCATTGCCGCTTCCAGAATATCAAAACCGCCCAGCATGCCTATAGCAGAATTCCATATCACCCGCCTTTTTGTGCCTAAACGGGGCACTCAGCAAACCACAGCCAAACCAGTTTAAACAGGATTTACAGCCAAGCAGAGCCTAGCGCCGGATAAAGAGCGCCTGGGACTCCGTGTCCTCAAGTGACTTCTTCTGGTGTATTTCTGGATAATTAAAACATCGCACGTATGAGCAGCCATCTATGGACAGAGTTCCAGCCTCCCTCACGCAAGCAGCGGTCACCAACGTATAGCACCTACAAGGAAAGTTGGGTATTTCACTTCATTCATCTTGAAGGATATTTATCCGTAAGACACTTTCTGGAGCTAGCACATTTGGTCCCACGAAATAGAGGACAGGCTGTCGCTCAGTTCGTTTATTTGGTCAGCAGGAGATAAACAACGTCTTCCAGTGTTCCCTCGCGCAATTAGGGGTCACCAACGTTTAGCCCGACAAGGAAAGTTTGGTATTTCACTTCAGTCATCTTGAAGGATATGTATCTGTAAGACACTTTCTGGAGCTAGCGTCTTTGGTCCCCGAAAGCGGACCCTCTGTCGGACAGCTTAGTTATTTTCTCCGTGTTCTACAGGTTTTATGAGTGTTGGTGGTGTGTGTGTTTGTGGGTGTGTATTTGCTTATTGGTGGTTATTGATGATTATTGATGACTATTGATGATTATTTGATTATTGATGTAAATCTATGCTGTGTATGATGATATGCATTAATTCCATGCTTTTCTTCTTTAATAAAGTTTACACATTTATTAATGCGCTGTTCCCGACACTTTTCATCCATAATTAAACTTGTTTTAGCTCTTTACTATAATCTCTATGTTTGATAAGAGAAAAGAGTGAGAGCAGGAGGTGCTTAGACAGTAAAAGTGAGTTGAGGCTTGGAGAGAGAGATCAGTTTGATAAATCTTCTTCCAGGTTGTCTCAAGTACATCTCCTATTTACACCTTTCTGTGTGTGTAATCTATAACTCTGTCAGTCCACTATCCCTTGTCGATTTCACTACTATTGTCCAACTCCACAATAGTATGCAAATATTTAAACATAAATACATAAGTATTATATAAATGGAATGTGTTGTAGCGAAAGTTCAGCTGTTATCTAATGGCACAGTTTCTAATGTAAAGAAAATAAACTGCCACTTTAATAAACACTAAATTTTAAACTAAACTATTACACTGTTCAACATATAGAGCAGTTCAAGAAGCTCCAACGTTGATGGTTCTCATAACTAACACACGTAGGACTTCTGACATGTACTGCACTTTTTTCCACCAACGTTAATCGTATGTTTGTAACTCGCTGTGTTGTCCAACGAAAAAAAATGTCAACAAGCGCTGACCTAGTTTCAGTATTCGCATGATAGGTCACGTGAGGAACCGTTGACAAAGTGTAGACTCTAACTGCTGGTGTGTCGTATCAGGCGTCATGGAAACGATCTGGTATGAGTAGCTGATTTACATGTGGTGTCTACTGTGTAGGTTAGACCCAGAAAGCTGGCCTACCACATTGATAAGGTCTTTTTTTGGTCACCACGTTAATAAAGCTGGTATTGGTGTAAATGTTCAACTCTAAACCGGCACAGTGTTGGGCATACAGGTCACCTTGTCCAAAAACGTAATGTGGCCCCGACAAGGATGTAATGTTGACTATGAGTGTTAATGTGAGTGTCAATACGCGAATGCGTGGATTGTTCAGAAGAGTTGACTAGAAGATCAAACACTCACTCACACGTAGCTAGAAGTTAATGATGCAGACTACTGTGGTCGTTTCATACTGTTTAATTGGACGCACACACTTGGACAGTACGGGTATAGTTACAGGAAAACAGGTCCACATATATCATCATACTGTTGATCAATGGTCTACAATCTTAAGTTGTCATTCATGTTGAAGAACATTACAATGGAACGTCCGTAGACAAGCACTTAGATTTCCACTGTTTATAAATATAATCATCAGGCCTTACTGACTGATCATGTCAGTTAATAAATAATGTTCAAGCATGACTCCTAGACAGAACCTCTTTTCTAGCGAAGATTCCTTTAGGTAAAGTTCAGCAAATATTTCTGGAAACAATGTTAACCCACCAGTATTGGGTTTTCTTTATAACTGTGATCCCTTAATCATCACCTGATAATAAGGGGCATCCCTGTTCTCTGATCGATGATCGACAAAAAATATAAGATCCAAAATGGCTTCTGGTTCCAGTGAGCATTACTCACTATACAGATGCATAGTAAAGCTTCAATAAAGGCTTTGTTCATGAACACAAATGTTTCTACAAGAATCAGCATATTCTTTCATCATAACTGCTGCATACAATCATATTCAGTGCTGCTAGGTAACATGTCATCCCGACATAGTGATATAGATAATCATCATATAGACGTCTGCCCATCTAAGCCTAGCAAGGAAAAAGTTCAGCAACAAGTTCTTTTACCTGGGCATGGGAAATACACTAGCAGAACACATACGCCCTCTCCTGGCGTTACAGAATAAACACTGGGGAAGTCATAGACTTAATAATCATATCAGAAACTATCTTCTTCCCCATAATAGATCACAGATATCAACAAACTTCGGACTGGTCTCCGACATGGCATTCACCAGGCTCCATCATCACGGAAGACCCTTTTTTGTATCCGCATGCGCAGAAACTGCCTGACCCCAAAGTTCAGTACAAGGAAAAATAGTCCCACTTAGACATACAAAGATATCACGATATAAGACCGCTTCGTCTTAAATAGACAAGGAGTAAACATAGACTCGGACCATAAACATTCCTGCATAAACCTAAGCAAGAACAATCTGTTTCTGGCCCAACAAGGAACAGACCAACAAAATCTGGATTCATACGCCAAGTTCGATATTCAGGGGAGATAACCCATAAAACAAAAGTATCAATCAATCATGGGTGATATATCTTTGGCCAGGAAAGCATCCTGATTTTGAAAACAAATACTTTCCCTCAGACGAATAAATATTATGATAACTACATACATTGCCACCAGTAATCTGTTGGTAACAACAACGTCCGACCGCATATACGTCCGTGGTCCCATAAGGTTATAATAGAGTTCAAACATCCCGATCGGAGAACAGGACGAATCGGACGTAACCGGACATAGCGAAAGCAACAGCTTCCCGCACGCTACACGTGTATCTCATGTCTCTTGTATACACTTCAAAGCGATTGCGATGCCAGGCGTATAATGGTACAGTACATATATAACCTATAATACAGTACATATGTCTTGATAGTCATAATAAACGCCCATGTTACTTGCCTATGTATGTACTGTACTGTACTAACTACCGTTATTTTAATGTGAACTTTCGAAAATACATTACCGTGAAGTGCATCATGGCTCCCAAACGCAACAAAACCAGTTCTAGTGATAGCAGCAGCAAGAGACAAAGGAAAAGTATCGATTTGGAAGTGAAACAAAAACGCAATTAAACATCACGAAGGTGGAAAACCAGTGAATGCTATAGCTCGTGATTTGGGCATGTCGCACTCGACAGTCACGACGATTCTTAAGAACAAAGAAAAAATTCTCCAAGCTGTTACAGGATCGGCTCCACTGAAAGCTACAACGCTTACGAAAATGCTAGAGGGACCTATATCAGATATGGAAAAATTGCTAATGACCTGGATTAAGGCCCAAACACAGAAGCGAATCCATCTCAGCACGTTGACGATCACTGCTAAGGCACTGAGCTTGTTCGAAATGCTTAAAGAAAAAGCAGGACCAGACTACAATATCGAGTTTAGTGCTAGTTCTGGGTGGTTCAAGCTCTTCAAACAACGTTTTTCACTGCATAATGTGAAAGTGAGTGGTGAGTCTGCGAGTGCTGATGCTAAGGCAGCAGAAGACTTTGTCGAAACCTTAGATAAACTAATTGTAGAGAGGGGTTATTTGCCCCAGCAAATTTTAAATATGGACGAAACCTCCTTATTCTGGAAACGAATGCCTGAAAGGACCTTCATCCATAAGGAGGCCAAGTCAATGCCAGGCTTTAAGGCTTTTAAAGACAGTACATTAGCTGAAATACAGTACTGTATGTGTACAGTATCTTGGCTATTTAGTCAATATAGGTACACTACGGTATCCCATATAACTTTGCTAAGTATATAGTATGGTGTTCGCACAACGTCCAAATCGCATAACGTCCTATTTCACAGAACGTATCGTGGACATTAAGCAGCGCATGACTGTATATATATATATATATATATATATATATATATATATATATATATATATATATATATATATATATATATATATATATATATATATATATATATATATATATAATATTTATATTTATATTTATATTTATATATAATTGCCCCTTCAGTCATAAATGGTTGTGGGAATGCGCCCCTGAGGTGACAGACCTCAGCTGCTTATTTTCCTAGTGTTCTTCTTGTCGACATTCTCTTTTCTCTTCTGGATGTTGTGAGAGTTTTTTTTCCGCCCAGGGTTAATATATTTAAATATGTATAACAACTTAGATGACTCGAATGTTATACTTGTCAACCTATAAATCCATGTGAGACTCCCTGAAATAGAAGTATCATACTTCTATTTATATCTCTGCCAAGAGTAATCTTGAGCGAAGGTTGATGCCTTTGACAACCCTAATCCTTTTACTCCAAGTTGGCCATTAGTGTACCACTACTGCAGCGCAGGGAAGATAACACGAGACACAGTCCACTTAAGCGGAACTAGCTAAAACCGAATTTCTCTTAAGTAGAAGTACAGGGTGGTCATAAAGTCTTTCCCTGATTTCAAAAATTTAAAAAAAAAAAAAGTATTCTGTGCAGAGACACTTGGTTTTTTGGAGATTATTCCAGAACTAAAACAGTTTTTAATGCTATTTGTAGATTTCAACATTTGCGATTTTCAACACTGTGCTTCGGGGGATTGCAAGTTCTCTTGAGGCACGATAGGTTGATTTCTGAGGACTGCGTTGAAACGCCGTGCGCACTGCGTCCACAGTTTCTTCACTCACACGAGGCCTACCTGCTCTGGGCATGTCACCGACGCTGCCAGAGTCCGTAAACTTTATATACCAAGCTTTGATGCTTTTAACATCTGGAGGATCTCGTAAAAATTTGAAATCAGGGAAAGACTTTATGACTACCTGTATTTCTGAAGGTCGCGGCAAAATGTATTCTTTGGTTTTGTAAAAATAAAAATTCGATTAAGCCGACTTCTCATAACCAGAGGACTCGCATATGTAGAAGTCCCAGAGACGTCCCTAAATTATTTAGCACCCGGGGCGGATCCTACCGTTGACACCTTCCTGCTATAAAGAAAATCCCTTGCGAGCATATTTTTAACAGTAAGTACTATCATAATAGTGTTCAGTGGCACCCCTTTCCTGGCTGTCACCCCCTAGTACACCCCTTATTACGTCACTGAGAATTCCTCAACCCTTTTTGCATCGCGGGCACATTTTACATTAAATAAAATCACCGGTCCTAAAGTCTTTTATATTTGGACATGCGCCCTAATATAACCGACAAGGTTGAACGAGGCAACATTTATTTTTTTTTAATTATAAAGAAGGCTGGGGGCACAAACCAAATATCGCGACTCATTTATAAAAAAGATTCATTTTTACAACACAATATACAACATATATATGTAAGGATATGTAAACAAATTTAATTATTTCAGAAATATTTAGGATTAAAAGAAATTAATTTTTACACTATTGGAGACACGTATAATTAGGTTGATTTTTTGCACTGCGTGTCACTGGCCAATTTTTTATAGTTAAGAGTGAATGGTGATGGTCCTGCTGAATTGTCAGCAATTCTTAGATTGTTAAAGTGGTAACCTTTGAATGTAACCTAACTTCCTGTATCTATCAGCAATATTTTTATAATTTTGAGACAACTAACCGCGAATACTTAACTCATTGAGCAGAGGGTATGCTATAACTTCTGACCATGCAAGCAAAATATATTTATTCTTCCATCCGCAAAACTTTCGCGACCAGACAAATAAGCCTTGGCGGATACAGCGTTGAGTACCCCTCGTGTATCGGAACGCACCCCAAGGTAAATTGTTACGTAACGGCGAACGCTGCTTCACAGGGATGTGTGTGGTGTCTCCGGAAAGGGGACCTCCCAGCAATGCCGATGAGGCTGAGTGGAATGACTGCACCATTGTATGCTCGTACAAACCCTCTGTGGATGGGAAGGAGCTGACATGGCACAGGCGTGTGGCTTCACCGGGTGGGAAGGAAAGTCCACAGACACCCCAGCTTCACAATGCCATGAAAATGAATTTGCTACATGTCATTGGGCCGAAGGGCTAAAGCCCAAGCGCCGTTGGAACGAAAACTACAACAACAACAACAAATTGAGACAAAACTGGCCCTATGGAGTTGTCAGGGTGGTGCACATTTTTGTGATAGCGCCCACTTTCATATAAGCAAATAATCATTTACTGTGAAATGTTATGTTTCATCTCTCTTGTTCTTTTATAATTTTAATGTTTTTATTATTTTTTAATGCATTTTGACGCCTCTCCCATGTCGTCGCCCGGTGCGGGCGCACCACGCGCACCTCAAGAATGAAGATCTGTTACAATCTACGCGGAGTCAAGGCGGCAAATGATTCAGTCATACTCTGGGGGCCGCCCCTATAATCAGCTATTGCTAAAGGAACACCTTTTTCTTAGTCTAGTGCCCGGACTGCCACTAGCTGTTGAGAAATCTGATCAGATCAGCTACCATCTCCGCATTGAAGGGCATCTGCAATGGATCTCCAACGTTTTCTGTCTCTTGTCCTGACGGTAAACTCTGATAGACTCTTACCTGTCTCTTGTCCTGACGGTAAACTCTGATAGACTCTTACCTGTCTCTTGTCCTGATGGTAAACTCTGATAGACTCTTACCTGTCTCTTGTCCTGACGGTAAACTCTGATAGACTTTTACCTGTCTCTTGTCCTGACGGTAAACTCTGATAGACTCTTACCTGTCTCTTGTCCTGATGGTAAACTCTGATAGACTATTACCTGTCTCTTGCGCTGATGGTAAACTCTGATAGACTCTTACCTGTCCATCTCTTGATGTCGTTTTTCCACTTAAAAAAGTTTCCTTACGCATGCTACTGTCACCGTAGGGTTTGCCCAATCATTGTTTATGCTTCTGGCAAGGTTATATGAACGCTTAAAGTATGTCACCGTAGGGTTTGCCCAAGCATTGTTTATGCTTCTGGCAAGGTTATATGAGTGCTTAAAGTATGTCACCGTAGGGTTTGCCCAGGCATTATAAATACATTGCCAAGGTTAGGTGAACGTTTAAAACAGTTCACGAGGAAGAAAATAGAGTGAGTATTTAAAATAAGACGAGTGTTCAGTAACTCGGTTCGCGTTAATAAAGCGTGAGTATTTTTTTCTAGTGAGTTGTAAGTCAAAGGCGCAACCAATGAGTTTAGCGAGAAACAAGTTAGGACAGCGAATCAGAGGTACGGGTTGAATCGTACGAGAGAACAGTGACCAGAGGTCATTGGGGCAGTCCGGTTTGAGAAACTGAAGAGGCAAGTTGTGTTTTGCCGTGCTCTCAAGTTTTGATTCTGTGGGTATACAGAAGTTTTATGAAGTCATATAGAAATAGCATAGGTTGTAGTAATATTCGGAAGATCAAATGATGCTGTGGTTAAGAATTAGCATGAGACTAGAGATATTCAGAGGACTTGCTAGTTCTAGACAGTAACAAGAGACGATGAATAAGAAGTTTAGCATAAACAGTGTGAATAGATAGTGTGTTTCGTGAGAAATTCTGTGTATTGACAGTAAGTATAATTTACATTTATTATGAACATGAACCACAGGTATTTATTGAAGTTATTGCAGAAGTCACAAGATGAGAAGCTATACAGGTGGATAACTTGACTGATTAAGTAAATAAGCTGATGGTCAAGCTTGCTACGACTATAGAAGTATAAAGGAATAAAGACTTATTGCAACGAGGAGAGTCATATTTTTCATGGTGGGCTCATGACAAATGAACTATTACTTGTCATTAGCAATAATTACGTCAAGTAAGGGACTTGTAAACATTACGTAAAAAAGTTCTATGCTGAATACCTTGCCTTGTTGAGGGAATTAATCATGTCTAAATAAACAGTTTTGTTGGATACCACTCAAGTTTGGCTCAGTCTGTGAGAGTTGTTGTATGTGGGCTAAGTCCAGGTTAGAAACAAAATTCACTATACGAGATCAGTCACTATCAACAACAAAGAAGGAATAGAACGGGTCGAGGGTGTAGAGAAGGACCATATCTCATCCAGGAATCATCATCTCTGGCGGTGATGGCCAGTACACCAGTTCCCCCATAAATAACTTGGAAGATAAATAAAAGAGATTTGTAACTTGATAGTAATATAACTAGGCCTGCCATCTGCCACCTAGTGATTACACCAAAGTAAAACCAGCCCCTACCGCTGTGACACGTTACTAATTGATGCCGTAACCAGCCCTGTTACACTACCTTACCTTCAATTTTTTTTTTACTATTATAGTTTTGAACAAAGCGTTATCCACATATTCTAAATATTGTGCAAGGATTAAACATCCTATATATAAAATCCCAGCTTTTTCTGTCAGTGCGTAACGCTAAGGGATTCAACTTTGGGTGAAAGTTAGACATTAATTCTATTGTTTCCCTTATATGTACTCTCCCGAAAATAGTAACACTTACCAAAGAACAATGCGCAAATGACGGTGTGCACAAAGATATATTTATAGAATGTGTGATCCCGTATACACACATTGGGATCCTCGCTGCTGCTACGTAGTTCGTGTACTGAGGTGATGCACAGTGGTTTTTTTAATACTTTTGAATAAGTAAAATTGCCGTTAGGTATTGGTGCTTTTGAATTAATTCCCGTCTTATGACGGGCTTTTACACTAGTAATATGAACGAACCCTATTGTGACGCTGAAGAAACACATCAAACAAATATCAGTTTCGTAAAATGTGAGAAAACAGTGGCCTTCGATAAAATAAACATTCACAAAACGTGTTCACAACATCACAAGGCAGTCCTTGCCCTGTAATCCCCAGGGTAGGAGAAGGAGAGGGGCATATGGAGAATGGAAAGAAATAGACCACGAGGAGGAATAAAGAAGACGTGGAATCATCTTGAACGGATAAACATGGTAGGAATTCTTTGCGCGTATTTTCTGAAGTCCAGTACTCCACGAGGATTTGAAACGAAATGAGTTAATGAAGTACTGTATCATTAATCGTCTTGTAGCTGTATTTTTAAAAATTAAAATTGAACTCTGGTTTGGTTTGATTTGGTTTGATTTGGTTTGATTTGGTTTTAAAGACCATCTTCATTGCACAAGGCCAACTCCATCAGTGCTCCAATCTCCTCTCTTAGATGACACGAGGAGCATCTCAGCACAGTGCAAGAACTACCGTAGCACCTTCGAGGATCCTAGTGTGTGTTTACAGGAATCGCATATACTATAAATATTTTTGTGTGCGTAGATTTCCTAATTTTTAAATTTTGCCTTGGCAGCGGCCGTATGGACTGTCATAAAATTAACAAGTGATACAACGTAAAAATATCTCCAAAGGATAAAATGTAGGGATAAAAACATAACGCGTAAGCTGCTGATAGTACATGATCGCCCTGACCGCGGGTCATCACCCTCCATAAAAATTGACTTGTTAGACGGGAAATCAAAACGGTTACCATTTGGAGGGATGAGAACGGCGGATCAAAAGGAAAAAAAAAATATGACTGAAAAAAATTGCGTGAGACTAGCAAGGCTAAGGAGACGCACTTGGGGGGGGGGGGGGGGGGGGGGGGGGGGGGGGGGGGGGGGGGGGGGGGGGGGGGGGGGGGGGGGGAAACGGAGGAAAAAATTCACGTCCCCAAATTGACACGAGGTACGGAAACGGACGCTTTTGCGATACCAAGCCTTTGATTTGAATTCAGCGGCAAACGCTGATGCTTGAAATATTACAAAATTTAAAAAGTAACTTTTCTTAATATTAATGTTAGGAATATAAAAATTAGCTGGCCGGATGGCCCATTCTGAGCAGTGAAATAATATGTTTTTAATTTTACAGACGGATAGATAATAATGAAAATAATGACAAAAGACAGTGTTGTTCACAACAGCGAAAGACTGCATTGAATCAAAAGTGTCGCTATTTGCACAAAAAATCGCGACCTTGAGACGCAGGTGTTCAAATCTACTTAGCATGGAAGAGAAGGGATATTGGTGGAAGCTGTGTCTAAAAATAACTTTTATCGACAAAATTTTGGAGGGGAGAGAAAGGTTGGTTCAAAAATCAAGTACGTTTTTGTGAAAACGCAAGTAGAGACGGACAGACTAACAGATAAAAATCCATACTTGACTGAAGCATGACTGAAATGACTTTAGTGTAGGAAATTTGAATTTAAAAAAAAAACCAAGGCATTGATTGGCCACAGACAATCATATTATCCGCGCTCAGACGAGCTTTTTTGCCATTCCTCAATAGTTGTCCAGTGATAGACACAGTAAATTTCAAGTGTGGTGATTTCCAAATGAAATAAATTGAAATAAGTTCAGGGACGCCATACTATAGCCAGCAGCTCAGCTGAGTTTTGCTAGCATTTCTGTGTTCTTTATTCATAATCTGGTAAGATTGAAATTATTTCTTTGTATATTTTGAATATTGTTTAATGTTCGAGTGATTTGATACTGCCATATCGAAATCTAGCCTTACAAACAAGTAAGGATTGGCTCTGGACCCCCCGCCCTAGTTCAGGGTCTAGGGACAAACAATATATAAACTACAGCAAGGTTTAGGAAGGGGTGATCAAGTGTTGAGAACAATGAATCATATCACCTATCCTATTCTATGGCAGTGAGATAATGCACCTATTTCAGAATCTGTAGACTGGGGAAACTTACCCTATGCGAAACCAACTAGGTAAGATGTGCTGTCTGGTCAGAGAGAACTGACCCTGTTTATGTGGTGTTATTGTAATTTGTTATGTGTAGAAGTGGCTTATTAGGTAAGGTTCTGAGCAAAAACCAATACTTTATTTCAGAGCTGTGAGTTCGATCTTGACACTAAGGTGGTGTCAAATGCTGATTAATAATTGAAGTGAGGACCCGTGCAGGGTACATTTCGACAGAACATCTGTGTATTGCTCAAGCACGGAGAGGTGGGGCCATCATATTCCGGCACCAGAACAAATCTGGCAAAGTTAAGTAGGCTAGCTGGCCTGCTGAACTTACACCAACTTCATAAAACTAGCACCCAAGAGAATTTACTACTGAAGCATCCCATTTCCTTCCATCATTAATGGACAATGCTGTGTAGGCATAAACAGGGAGGGATGAAGCCACCCCAACAGCACATCCATTCATAGTTTTCCCAGGAAAATTAACATTACGAACAGTAATACTATAATTAATCTTGAAGATTGCATATGTAAACATCTTTCATTTAACATGCCATTTATTCATGCCATTCATTCATAAATTTCAAAATCTTTGCATAAGTTCTGGCCAAAATAAAACCTTGGTTCAGAACAAATAAATTTAAAAAAAAGATTTTCTATTCTAAATTTAACCAGCTGAATTTAGTTCATTGTGTTATAAATTTTATTGATAGTATTAGACTTAATTAATATCTGTGGGTGTGTGTATATGTCCATACAACACATTGCATTCAGTACCCTAGATTTTAACGTAGCCACATTCATTAGTAAAAAAATATATGTGTGAGGTCATAAAGTGGTAGCACGAAAGGGCCTTCTGTATATTCACAGTTACAATTATCTCAGGAGCCTTCACAGCTGACCTCACGCATCACACTAGGTGATAACACCACCATACAATACCATCAAAATCCACTACATATATTGGGGTCTTGTCCAGGGATAATTAGCATAAACAGTAATATAAGGATCTCCTGGTGGGAGAAATAAAATTAGGGGAACAAAATTGTAAAATTCCCTTAAAATTAAAAGTGTCCCTTTAAATTAAAAGGGCAATTAGAAGTTGGTGAATCTTCACAGCCAGTAATAATTAATTAGTTAACTGGTTAGTTAGAATTAGTTAGACTATAGTCATAAGAAGTACTTAGTGTATTTACTGGTTAGAGATTTATCTTGTATATTATTATATTGTCTAAAAAGTATGGCGGAGCTAGCAAAATTTAGATCAGCTGCTGTGCTGACCGCAAAGGAGATGGGAATGGATGGTCAGGTTTTGGTTCAATATGTAACGACTGAATGTGATAAATATATTGAAAGGGAAGATAGAAAGGTAGCTGAAGAGAAGAGGTTACAAATTGAGGCGGATAGAGAAATTAAGAGGCTGCAGATTGAGGCAGAAGACAAACGACAGCAAAGGGAGGCAGAAGAAAAAAGATTGACTGCCGAAAGGGAGGCAGAAGATAAAAAGGCCGAAAGGGAGGCAGAAGATAGAAGGTTGCAAAGGGAGCACGAATTACGACTAAGGGAGCTGGAATTACAAGGCCAGGCTCCTGAAAATGGTGCCAGCCCTTTTGCCTCAGATGCTACGCCCAGTCTGGGAGCCTCAAACTCAGCTATGGGGTTTCATTTAGACCATTTTGTTGAAAAAGACGATGACATAGAGGGGTACCTAGGACGTTTTGAGTTATTAGCTACTACATATGGGTTAGAGAGAGAGAGGTGGAGTTTAAAGCTATCACAAGGACTGAGAGGTACTTCTTATGAAGTCTTTGCTAAAATGAACAGGGAAGACCAAGACAATTATGACATGTTAAAGCAGGCTTTGTTATTAAGGTACGAGAAGAATGGTGAATTTTATCGTAAGAAATTTAGAAATGCCAAACTGTTGTCTGGGGAGACATACCACCAATTCTCTGCTAGACTGGAAACCTATTTGGAGAAATGGACTGCTCTGGGGAAGACCCAAGATCTTAAAGAAATGATCATGATTGAGCAATTGAGAGAGTCCATGGCTCCAGACATGAGAAAATTTCTCATGGAACAAGGTGCAGAGAAGTTGGGAGAGGTTTTAAATGTCGCTGAGAGGTATCAGGCAGCCCAGGCAGAGGTAAGTGGTGCTAAAAAGAAGCACATAGATAATTTTAAAGCTCCACAGCAATTTAATAAATTTGATAATAGAGAGCAGGGAAATAAAGGTAGGACAAACTTTGAGCGGCCAGAAATGACTATCGCGACAGAAACTCACAGTTCAATGACCAAAAGTTCAATGAAAGAAAACCGTTGAACCAAGGAAAAAGATGGTGTAAATGGTGCAAGAAGGATAACCATAACACCGAATTTTGTAGAAGGAAACCTTCAAACATTGCTGCAATGAAGTCGGGGACGCAAAGATTAAAGGTTAATCCTAATGGACAACAGGAACCTTATCACCCCCCAGTTTGTGAGGATGTTATTTGTAATGGGGTCACCATAAGGTGCCTTTTTGATACAGGTTTGGATTATGATTCAGTTGTGAAGTCTAGCCTAGTGGACCCAAGTCAGTATACCACAGAAACAGTGGAAATACAAGGGGCGACTAAGGACATACCACTCATGACACTTCCCATCACAAGGATAACGGTGAAAACTCGCTATGTGGAAGGAGAAATCAGAGCAGCAGTGATAGATGAACCAATCTACCCTCTGATATTGGGGTGTAGATACGTCTTCTTGGGGAATCCCGAGAAACCTGTGATCATGGCGACAGTGCAGACCAGGTCACAGAAGAAGGAGGAAGAAGGTGAACCTATAAATGCTCATCCAGAGGAGATGAGAAAGGCGCAGGCTGAGGATAGGACACTCAAGCCATGTTTTAAAAAATTGCCCAAATGCCACACACCTCCGAGCAAGGGGGAATATTTCATGAAGAACAAACTATTATACAGGAAGGCCGGAACTGGAACAAATGGTCACAACCAGCTGGTTCTTCCCACCTCATATAGAGATAAAGTGATGGAACTCGGGCATGCGATTCCCTTCAGTGGTCACATGGGGATCAGCGCCACAGGACAGCGTATAGCTTGTCATTACTTCTGGCCAGGGATAACGGAGGATATAAAAAGATCTGTCAAATCCTGCCCTGAATGTCAAAGGGTAGCTCCAAAGCACTGGACTGCTCCTGCAACTCTAGGGGAAATGCCCATAGTGGGAACACCTTTTGAGAGGGTTGCAGTGGATATTGTGGGACCTCTCACTCGGACCAAGAGGAGGAACAGTTACATCCTTACTCTGGTGGACACTTGTTCTATGTGGGGAGAGGCGGTAGCCCTGCCATCAATTGATTCAAAACATGTAGCAGAGGCACTACTTACAATATTCACCCGATTAGGATTCCCGCATCAAATCTTGACTGATAATGGCTCACAGTTCAAGGGGAAACTAACGGAAGAAGTTTGTAAACTATTTCAAGCCAGACACTTTCATTGTAGTCCGTACCATCCACAAGGGAACGGCCAGGTAGAGAGGTTCAACGGGACTCTCATTTCTATCCTGAGAAAGCTGGCACACGAAAAACCGGATCTGTGGGATCAATTCCTGCCCGCCGCATTGTTTGCGTATCGGGAGGTACCACATAGTTCAACCGGGATGGCTCCCGCAACTCTGCTATTTGGGAGGCCAATAAAAGGTCCTTTAGAAGCTTTATTAAGGACCTGGACGGATGAGAAGGCGGAAGAACCTGTTACCTCATCTTATCAATACGTGAACGAACTGACCACTCGTTTGAAAGCTGGATGGAAACTGGCAAATGATAATTTGAAACAAGCCAGGAAGAAACATGCAGCATATTTTAATAGGAAGGCAAAGGACCGAGAACTAGCTGTGGGAGAGAAGGTGCTTCTTCTACTACCCGGTAGCCAGAATAAATTACAAATTGGTTGGCAAGGTCCATATACGGTTCTAGAGAAGGTGTCTAGAACAAACTATAAAATTGACAAAAAGGGGAAGGAGAAAGTTTATCATGTAAACTTATTAAAGAAGTATCTGGACAGACCACTCCAGGAAAGCACCCCCTTATTGACCTTGGCTATTGCAACCCAGATGCAAAAGGAACCACTCACCTCACATGAATACCCATTACATCCTTGTGAAACAGCAACACAGGTAAAAGTCAGTAAGCACCTGACTAAAAACCAGAGGGAGAGAGTTCAACAGGTTCTGGAGGAACATACAGATGTATTAACAGATAAACCAGGCCATACAAATTTGCTACAGTATGACATGAAACTACCAACGGGCTGATCACCCGTTTGCCAGTCACTTCGATTACGGAAACAACAGCAGATGGATTGATTTGCCGTTGCCCTAAAGACGCCAATAGGCGTGATGGGAAACAATGGCGAAGAAAACCTATCTGCTGTTGCCCTAAGACGCCACTAGGCGTAATGGCCACTGACTGCTTTGACAGTCTGTGGCTAAGGACGGAAGAAGAAGATGACATGAAACTGGTAGACTCAAACCCAATCTGTATGAGAGCCTATTCTATTCCGTTTGCGAAGGAGAAGGCATTGAAGGAAGAAATAGATTATTTGCTGAAGGAGGGGATTATTTCGCACAGTGAATCATCTTTTAGTTCTAGTGTCGTTTTGTTGAGAAAACCGTCTGGGGAACACAGACTGTGCATAGATTACAGGAAACTGAATGCTGTCACAGAAGGACCAAGTGGATCAAATTAACAGACAAAAAACATGTTATTTTGGCCAGATGAACAAGGCAAAATACTTTTCAAAGGTGGATCTTAGTAAAGGCTATTACCAGATCCCAGTGAAGCCTGAAGTGAGACCTTATTTGGCTTTTAGCACTTCGGATGGACATTATGAATTCAGTATGCTACCATTCGGACTGAAAAATGCTCCGAGAGTGTATTATTCAGAAGGGTGATGCGCAAATTGTTGGATCCCCTGAA
>JAMPIV010016466.1:0-88192 GCA_024509875.1 Oreohelix idahoensis | reverse complement strand
ATTCCGTGGAATGTAATGGAACCACTGGAAGGGGAAGATTAACATCAGAGAAGGTAGATTCCTCATCCTGTATGACAGACAGGGATGAATAATGACCGTGAGGTGCAGGAGCATCATCCGTTGCCTGGAAAATAGGCAGCAAATAGTCCGGACGTTCGTGAAATTCCGAAAGCATGTTTATGTGGAAAGTTTTATGCTTTCCATCAATATCGACCACATAGTCAACATCGGAAATCCGAGAGACTATTGCATACGGACCTTTCCATACAATAAGAAGTCTATTTTCCCTACTGGGGAGTAGGACGAATGCTTTGTCACCTGGACAAAGTTGTCGTAGACATCTATTCTTGTTAGCAAACTGTCTTGCCTTCTCTTTAGCAATTTCTGATGAAGCAGTTGCTAGCTTACATGCCTCAATGATCTTTTGTCTAAGAGCAATGACATACTCATATGAGGATTGAGTTTCATCGCTAATATCATCGGCAGTGATGAGATCGTGTAATAAAGACATAGGGCCGCGTGGACGCGCGCCAAAGACAAGTTCGAAGGGAGAAAATCCTGTGTGTTCATTAGGGACTTCTCTATAGGCAAAGAGAGCCGCGGGTAAAACCCTGTCCCAATCTTGAGGATGATCTTTAGTTATCTTACCAAGCAAAGTCTTGAGCGTTCTATTCAGACGCTCAACTAACCCATTAGACATAGGATGGTAGATACTACTGAGAGATCGTTCAATATGTAAGGTAGACATTACCTGTGACATAGTGTCAGATATGAGTTGAGTGCCATGGTCTGACAATATTTCTCTGGGGAACCCCAAGCGAGAAAATATCAACCAAAGAGCATCTGCGATATCTGTAGTAGATATGCTCTTAAGAGGAATAGCCTCTGGCCAACGTGTTCACATATCGACACATGTAAGGATAAACTGATGTCCTCTGGCCGACTTGACCTTAAAAGGGCCAATAATATCTATGGCCATTTTCTGGAACGGCCGAATAGGAATGTCAGCAGCCTGGATAGGCGCAGCATGTCGTGGTCCTCTAGATTTGACCTCCTGACATACCTTGCATGATCGGCAGTAAATACGAATGTCCTTATTGACAAAAGGCCAAAAGAAAGCCGCAAGGACTCTCGACTTCGTACGGGAAAAACCCATATGTCCAGCACATTGCGAGTCATGAGCATGTTGTAATATTTGCACTCTCATGCTCTTGGGAACAAGAATTTGCGAATGTGCCGACGTAGTCGAATCTTGTACCATACGTACAAGTACGCCGTTTCTCATTGCAATCCAAGATTTTCTATTTGTATCCTGATTCGGATCACCATTCTTCGCAAGAATGAAGAATTTTTTTAAAGAAGGATCTTCTTCTTGCAATTTTATGAAAGAGTCACGAGTTATTACTAAGTGACTATCTTGGCTATCAACTTCATTATCACTATTCAGTGAAGTTTCGGGTGTTTGTAGAGCTTGTGCTCTTGTAACTACTGCATTTGTAGCTTGCATGTTATTATCTTCCCAAGCAGCAATCTGCTGTGGGGTACACTCCTTAACTCCGTGAATACGACCAATAATAAGGTCCGCAATAGGATTAGGTAAGAGACAAGCATGCACATCTCCAGTAAAGAAAGGAGTGGCAATGCGAATTACAGCAGTAGGATATTTTTTCTAGAGTGCCGCCAAATGTGACACATTTAATAACCCTTCCTGTAGCACAAGATGGATCTACAAGCGATTGTCTAACACCAATAGTGGTGCATCCGGAATCGAAAAGTAGTGAGACCGGAGTATCATTAACAAGACCCTTATGTAAAATTAAAGAACCCCTCCCGTCATGCGCAACAGCAGCAGGAAGAGCGGGAAGTGGGTGACCACAACTCAAAGTAGTTATGGTACCCGGTTCGAATAAAGTACTGCATTGGGGGCATTTGTTTGCTCTCTCAAAGTCAAAAGCAGAACCAGTGACAGCGTCAAAGTTTTTACTATCAACAACATGATTACAGGCTCCCTCAGTTTCCTGTTGTACAGCATTAGCCTGCTGATATCTCTTTTTTTTGTGTTGAGATCTACCCCGACTATTATTACCTCTGAAGTTATCAGAGTTATTATTATCTCTGCAGTTATTATTGTCTCTATTGTAATTGTTATCCTGGTTCGAATTCCAGTTTCCACGATTACTATCATGTTCACATTGATGCGAACATCTATTTGTTTGGTTCTGAGGTCTTCGGCAGGAATAACCTCTATTACCATATCCTCTTTTGAAATGCCTATAATTATTAGGGTGATAGTAACGAGTACTATCAGGTTGTCTCCAATTCTTCGAAGAAGAATCACCATGAAATTGATTTCCATGATTTTGACAGAAATTACCGCTACTCTTTCTATCAAAATTTTGTTGGAATCTACGAGCAAAGTTTTGGCCATACGGAGCTGCCGAAGCAACTGGTAAACCTTCTTTCACCTTAGAGTTACCCATGGTTATGTGTGGGTGCGCAGTTACGTATTGGCAACAGAAATCTTCCATTTCTTTTATTGTTTTAGGTTTACGTTCATGAAGGAAAGCAAGGAAAGACTCATTGACAGACGACATGACTTTGTCTCTAAGTATTAAGTCCATAAGTCCTTCATAAGTTTTTTCCGTCTTAGATAGTTCAACCCATCGTGAGAAAGTAATGCGTATTCTTGCAATAAACTCGGAGAATTCAACTCCATTTTCAGGTAACATGTTTTTAAATTGTAGACGATAGCCGTCTTCGTTAAGCTGATATTTCTTTAACAAAGCGGCCCTGACAACCTCATAATTGTTCTTGTCAGGTTCATCCACCATATTTAATATACTTAGAGCTTTACCTGTCAGTATCCCTGATAACTGATAAACATATTTTGATTTGTCTATGTTATGAGCTGTACATGCTTGTTCAAATCTGTCCAGATAGAACATTATGTCATCACTGGAAGGACTAAATGTTGGTAACTTAATCTTAAAAGTATCATTATTAGCCTTACCAGAAGATGAACCCTTGTTTGAATCATTACCATTACTCATGCTCGTCAATTTCAATTTTTCCAACTCTAAAGCTAAGACCTTTTCTTCATGTTCCATTTTTGCTTTCTCTTTCCTCTCATCAGACTCTCTCTGTAATCTTCTTTCCTCAGCCTGAGCCTCTTTTTTGAAGTCTTTCATTTTCAGCTTCTTTTTCAAGTCTTTTATTTTCAGCCTCTTTTTGAAGTCTTTCAGCTTCTAGCTGTAGCTGGAGTTTTCTCTCCTCAGCTTCTGATTCCCTTTTTTGTTTTTCCATTTCCATTTGGAATCTTTTTTCATCCACCTGCATCTGCAGTTTCTTTTGTTCAGCTTCCATATGCAGTTTCTTTTGTTCAGCTCCCATTGCTTTATCATATCGAGCAGTTGCAAATTCTTCTAACTTATCACCAGTCTTCCCAAGCAATTTACCCTGCTCAATAAAGTGCTCAAATGTAGACATGTTGTCTAACATATGAGTCCAAAACCTGAAATAATTAACTAATTTATTTCAAACCTAAGTGTAACAAGTCTTAATTAAGCACTTGTATATTCACATTACATTATATTATCCCAGTCTCTGTGGGAAACAAGTCTCCAATCAAAGAACTTGTATATGAAATATCAGCACTCAATTCTTGATCATAAGTGCACTTCTCATTCAATAGTGCACGACACTATTCATCATTCATTTATCATCAGTGTAGTAGTAACAGTGCATTAGCATAGCCCATTAACTAATTACTATAACTGTAAACAATGACTATGTAAACACATGCAGAATGTAAACATTGAAAATGTAAACAATGCAAACAATGTAAACAATAACAATGTAAACAATAACAAAGATCAGCAACAATACAAAAACGTTCGCAGAAATCAACTAAAAATAAAGCAGAAATTAATGAAATATCACAAAAAATGTGACGATATCTGCGCTATAATTAAACAAAATACATGACACCACAGTGTATAAACAAAAATGTTGTATGAAACTAAATTATAGACAAGAGTAGGCTAACAAATACAAACAAATCAAAACAAAACTAAAGAATGCGAAATAATAACGAAAACAATATTAAAACATGTCATCACAGCTAACATAAATAGCAACAGAAGTCGCTTAGCAAATTCCAGTATCGGAAATTTGCAAACCCTACAGAAAACGCTCACAATAGACGACCTCTATGACGTGGCATAATCTAACGGAGACACCACCCAACCGAGAACCCGCTGAAATATAAACATGTAAATATACAAATAACATATAGACATATAACATATAGAATGAGATGATACACAGAAGACTCAGCAGAAGTATAAGGGCACAGTTTACATACAAACAGGCCACTTAACTTATAGGCTTCCAATCGTAGAACAGCAGAAAAAACGGATGTCAATCAACGTCCTAAAGAGCGAAGCTCCAACGATGATGGCACATCTGAACTGCTTCCACTGCTAACACGATGGTACAAGAGCTTCTGAAATACTGTGTGTTGAGTTGTTTCGGCACTTGACCTTCTAATCCAAAAGTAAGTTGATGGAAATCGGTACTTGGCCTTCTTCAGAAAACAACCCGTTTCAACCGGCACTTGACCTTCACAAAAACGACAGCACTGGAACCTTGACAGCAGCAACTTGCTTGACTTGCGTAAAAGATAACAGCAGTCCGAGTTATCCGGCAACATGTAACAACGCCGGGTACTGTCAAATTCTTGTTTCCGTCAAAAAGTTGAAATTTTGACTTTCACCGGGCAACGCCGAGTACTTTGAAAATTTTGAAGATGTTGACTGTATTGAAGAATGTTAATTTCTTGAAGGATGCTGATGAATTCTTGTTGAAAATGAAGTGGGTAAGGGACCCCGTGTTTGCTGGTACCAGAATCAAACCAGCTTATGGCCACCAAATGATGCGTGATGCCATATGATGATGGATGGTATCCGCATGTCTGGTTTTGTGTAGTGTGCAGATGTGTTCAGTCAAACAATGTTCATACAAAAATAACAGGGCAATCCACATAGGACGTCAGTAAACTCACGACGTATAAAGTCAATGATTCTTGTAACAGCCGTTGACGTTTTTCTTCATTATGTATTGTGGACGCCACAGTGACAAAATGGTTACGCGAATATGTAGGCACATCAAACAGTCATTATCACAGCAACATTCAATACAGCAAAAGACGGTAGACAGCATTACAATGATGAGTCAGATGCATGTTATATTTCATAGTGCTGTAAATGTAGTCAGGTGAAAAACTCCATCCTTTTCTATAACAGCCAGGAGATAACCAGATGTATGAGATCAGTTCACTCTCCTTAGTCTGACTTCAGCAAGACAGACACGTCTGCCGAAGTATAAATAATGTCCTCAAAAATATCCTCTAGATAATAAAGGTTTTCCAAACCTAGTTCATTTAACAAAGTAGCAAGTAATGGTCCTTGGAACATGCATCAACCGATGCAGTACAATACAGCGACATGTGAGCTGGGAAAACATCTCGTGACGACGACTTTCGAAGACAGGCTATGAATCGAAATCGCTCACGACCCAAAATCGATAGAGTTAATGAAAAAGTCAATTTACCTTGCCTTCAGGAAATACACAGAAATATCACGCCTCCCGACATGTGGGAAACACTAGAGGTATTATCTCGAATAAACGAAATATCCATTAAGAGGACTACACATCCCTGACAGAACAAAAAATAGCGGAGATCCCCTCTTCAACGAGGCATCTCTTTCGCCATTCAAATCGCTCACTCCACTAGTGGTGGGCGGAAACCGATCGACCAAAAAACAAGACCAGTCATGCGCAGTCCAGCGCAAAAAGACCACAGCTCAAAACTTAACTGCATTCAATATCAACGCGAGAAGACAAATGCTTACCGAGAAAAGTGACTATAAATTTCAAGCAGTTGTTGCCCTTGCGTTATAAAATAGATATTGTAATAAAACGATGTTGCGAGAATTTATCACGCAACAGGCGTCTTAGGGCAACAGCAGATAGGTTTTCTTTGCCATTGTTTCCCATCACGCCTATTGGCGTCTTTAGGGCAACGGCAAATCAATCCATTTGCTGTTGTTTCCGTAATCGAAGTGACTGGCAAACGGGTGATCAGCTAATACTCGAGGCGAAATCTCAGGTTATTATTTTATGTCTAACCTGACAGTGATTTTACGTGAGTATCCCTTTATTTCTTATACAGAGACAGGTGTCCCTCGCCATTCAGGGAGAACTAGTACTGGATGTTACGTTGGGGTGGCGTCATCACGCCCAATCTGTGACTACCAAAATCATTGTCCATTGACTGATGGAATGAGGTAAATGTTTATTTTTCAATAATTATGTCTTTATTTGATGGTAGAATAGTTGTGAATCTCCAGCAGGCCAGAATGTCACTTATCTCGCCTGTGACGATCTGATACAGGATTCCTGGGGCCCACTCCTCTCCGTAGCTGGAGTACAATGGTAGGCTGCACAGACACAACTGTTAGGTGGCACACACATCTGCTTGTGTACTCTTATATAAGCATTTGGCACCTCTTTAGTGCCAAAACAGAAACTCACAATTCTGAAACAAAAGTTTTGTGCCATGTGTCAGTACTCTATCTACTGAGCCACTCTTATACACAACACAACACAACACTACACAGATTGGGTCAGATCTCTCTGACCAACATAGCACATCTTACCCAGTTGTTTTCACATAGTACCAGTTCCCCAAGACTGCATTGCATCTGATATATGTTCAATAGTTTCCTCTTTTATTCAATAAGATAGGTGATATGTTCCCACTGATCTCAATAATTGATTCGCCTTCCATCGTCTTAGTTAGGTGTCCATATATTATTTGTTTGTCTCTAGACCCTGAACTGCGGCTGGGGACCTAGAGCGAGCACTTACTTGTCGTAATCATTTTACATGATATGGCAGTATCAATCACTCAAAATATTAAAATAAACAAGATAAATGCTTTCATTCTTACCAGAATTCAGAATTGAGAACACAGTTAATACTAGCAAAACTCAGCTGAGCTGCTGGCTAGAGTATGGCGTCCCACTATATTTTATGTATTCTTCCGTGGAAAACACCACTAGCAATAAATGACTGTGTCCCTGGACAGACTTATATAAAATGGCAAAAATGTGTGTCTCTATCCCGCTAATATGAATACATTTGTCCAATCACAGACTTCCCCTCTAACTTTTTCAAATCTTCAAACTAAAAGTCAAATTTCAGTCAGATCTCAGTCAAGTATGTATTATTGTCTGTTGGTCCGTCTGTCTCTACTTGGTTTTTCACAAAAACACACTTGTTTCTTGGACCAACTACACGCAAAACCTACACAAACCTGCCTCCTAAGTTATTTTTAGCCACAATTCTCCAACCTTCCCCCTCTCGTTCATTACAGCTTGATTTTTGCATTTCCTTGTCTCAAGGACGCAAAATTGAAACTTTAGTGAAAGTATGCACAACAATACTGTTCGCCAGTCTGATGTGAACAATACAGTCTTTCGTCAATATCTTCCGTGTTATCTGTCCGTCTGTATAATTAAACGTATATTATTTCTCTGCTCAAGATGGGCTATCAAACTAGCTAGGTTTTATTTTCATAACATTATTATTAAGAAAAAACCTACTTTTCTCAAGGGTAATTTTTTTGAAATTTGTTTTCGAACCTTCTCCACGGCGTTTGCCGCTGAATTCAAATAAAACAACCAAGTACCGTAAAACGTCCAAGATATGACTGTTTCTAATAAGAGCTAAGGTCTTTTCTGTCCATTTCCTTACATTGTGTCAACTAGTGACGTGAATTTTTTTTCCTTAAACTACAACTTGCGTCTTTTTGCCTTTCTAGATTCAAACACGTGTTCAGTCATATTTTTCCTTTTTTATATCTCCGTTTCCCTCCCGTCTACAAGGGTACCGTTTCGTCTGCATGTTTAACTAGTTAGTTTGAATGGCGGTAGGAAATGCGGGCATGGGCGAGCATGTCTCCTAGTATCTTACGCATTATTTTTATCCCTACATGTTATCTTTATAATTGGAGATATTTTAACGTTGTATCACGGTAAATTCATCACACATCTCCCCACTTGAGAACATGCACTACTGCAAGTTCCAAAACCAGTGATACACATAGATAAAATTACTCCTCACGCCTGCCACTACTCTAATTTTGATCACAGGGGTGCCTACTGAGAAAATCTGCACCGACATTCAATGACCCTGGGATATATTCGATAATAAACTGATAAGGTTGTAACAATAAAGACCATCTTAACAATCTTGCATTTTCATGCTTGGCCTGAGATAAGAACACGAGAGGCTGATGATCCGTCTGGACCACAAAAGTCCTACCATACAGATAGATTTGGAACTTTTTTATTGCCCAGATTAACGCTAAACATTCTTTTTCGCTTGTGGAATATCCTTGCTCCGCTTTATTCAACTTGCGGCTTGCATAAGCGACTGGGTTCAGTTCCCCATTGGGTGAAGAGGACCTTTGCAACAAAGTCGCCCCAGGCCTACATTACTTGCATCTGTTCTCACCACAAAGTTTTGTGTCAAATCGGGCAATTTGATAATAGGCTTGCTAGTGAGTTTTTCCTTTAACTCTTGAAAGGCTAATTCACATTGCGCAGTCCAAACAATTTTATCTGGATTTCCCTTGCGAGTCAGTTCAGTCAGAGGAGCACATATAGAGTTAAAATGTTTGATATATTTTTGGTAAAACCCACATAAAGACACGAATGATCGCACGTCTTTTTTTGTTTGTGGTCTAGGTGCTCTCTGCAGTTTTTCCAAGTTCTTGGGGTCAGGGGTCATGTTACCCTGATGTACAGTGTGTCCCAAGAATTCCAACTCTTTGCATCCAATACAACATTTTGTTGGTCTAGCAGTTAAGTTCGCCTCCCTAAGCCTATCAAATAACATTTTCAGAGAGTTAATGTGTTCTTCAAATGTCTCTGTGGCGACGAGAATATCATCCATGAAATTCGTGATACATGGGTTATTCAGGGGATCCAACAATTTGCGCATCATCCTTGAAAATACACTCGGAGCATTTTTCAATCCGAATGGTAGCATGTTGAATTCATAATGTCCTTCCGAGGTGCTAAAAGCTAAATAAGGTCTAACTTCAGGCTTCACTGGAATCTGGTAATAGCCTTTACTAAGATCCACCTTTGAAAAGTATTTTGCCTTGTTCAATCTGGCAAATAACTGTTTTGTGTCTGGTAATGGATCCACTTGTCCTTCTGTGACAGCATTCAGTTTCCTGTAATCTATGCACAGTCTATGTTCCCCAGACGGTTTCCTCAACAAAACTACACTGGAGCTAAAAGAAGATTCACTGTGTGAAATAATCCCCTCTTTCAACAAATAATCTATTTCTTCTTTCAATGCCTTCTCCTTCGCGAACGGAATAGAATAGGCTCTCATACAGATTGGGTTTGAGTCTACCAGCTTCATGTCATACTGTAGCAAATTTGTATGTCCTGGTTTATCTGTTAATACATCTGTATGTTCCTCCAGAACCTGTTGAACTCTCTCTCTCTGGTTTTTAGTCAGGTGCTTACTGACTTTTACCTGTGCGGCTGTCTCACAAGGATGTAATGGGTATTCATGTGAGGTGAGTGGTTCCTTTTGCATTTGAGTTGCGATAGCCAAGGTCAGTAAGGGGGTGCTTTCCTGGAGTGGTCTGTCCAGATACTTCTTTAAAAGGTTTACATGATATACCTTCTCTTTCCCCTTTTTGTCAATTTTATAGTTTGTTCTAGACACCTTCTCTAGAACCGTATATGGACCTTGCCATCCAATTTGTAATTTATTCTGGCTGCCGGGTAGTAGAAGAAGCACCTTCTCTCCCACAGCTAGTTCTCTGTCCTTGGCTTTCCTATTAAAATATGCTGCATGTTTCTTCCTGGCTTGTCTCAAATTATCATTTGCCAGTTTCCATCCAGCTTTCAGACGAGTGGTCAGTTCGTTCACATATTGATATGATGAGGTAACAGTCTCTTCTGCCTTCTCATCTGTCCAGGTCCTTAATAAAGCTTCCAATGGACCTTTTATTGGCCTCCCAAATAGCAGAGTTGCGGGAGCCATCCCGGTTGAACTATGAGGTACCTCTCGATACGCAAACAGCGCGGCGGGAAGAAATTGATCCCACATATCCGGTTTTTCGTGTGCCAGCTTCCTCAGGATAGAAATGAGAGTCCCATTGAACCTCTCTACCTGGCCGTTCCCTTGTGGATGGTACGGACTACAATGAAAGTGTCTGGCTTGAAATAGCTTAAAAACTTCTTCCGTTAGTTTCCCCTTGAACTGTGAGCCATTATCAGTCAAGATTTGATGCGGGAATCCTAATCTTGTGAATATTGTAAGTAGTGCCTCTGCTACATGTTTTGAATCAATTGATGGCAGGGCTACCGCCTCTCCCCACATAGAACAAGTGTCCACCAGAGTAAGGATGTAACTGTTCCTCCTCTTGGTCCGAGTGAGAGGTCCCACAATATCCACTGCAACCCTCTCAAAAGGTGTTCCCACTATGGGCATTTCCCCTAGAGTTGCAGGAGCAGTCCAATGCTTTGGAGCTACCCTTTGACATTCTGGACAGGATTTGACATATCTTTTTATATCCTCCGTTATTCCTGGCCAGAAGTAATGACAAGCTATACGCTGTCCTGTGGCGCTGATCCCCATGTGACCACTGAAGGGAATCGCATGCCCGAGTTCCATCACTTTATCCCTATATGAAGTGGGAAGAACCAGCTGGTTGTGACCATTTGTTCCAGTTCCGGCCTTCCTGTATAATAGTTTGTTCTTCATAAAGTACTCTCCCTTGCTTGGAGGTGTGTGGCATTTGGGCAATTTTTTAAAACATGGCTTGAGTGTCCTATCCTCAGCCTGCGCCTTCCTCATCTCCTCTGGATGAGCATTTATAGGTTCACCTTCTTCCTCCTTTTTCTGTGATCTGGTCTGCACTGTCGCCATGATCACAGGTCTCTCGGGATTTCCCAAGAAGACGTACCTACACCCCAATATCAGAGGGTAGATTGGTTCATCTATCACTGCTGCTCTGATTTCTCCTTCCACATAGCGAGTTTTCACCGTTATCCTTGCGATGGGAAGTGTCATGAGTGGTATGTCCTTAGTCGCCCCTTGTATTTCCACTGTTTCTGTGGTATACTGACTTGGGTCCACTAGGCTAGACTTCACAACTGAATCATAATCCAAACCTGTATCATATAGGCACCTTGTGGTGACCCCATTACAAATAACATCCTCACAAACTGGGGGGTGATAAGGTTCCTGCTGTCCATTAGGATTAACCTTTAATCTTTGAGTCCCCGACTTCATTGCAGCAATGTTTGAAGGTTTCCTTTTACAAAATTCGGTGTTATGGTTGTCTTTCTTACACCATTTGCACCATCTCTTTCCTTGGTTAAACGGTTTTCTTTCGTTATATTTTTTGGTCATTGAACTGTGAGTTTCTGTCACGATAATCATTTCGTGGCCTATCAAAGTTTGTCCTGCCTCTATTACCTTGTTCTCTAGTATCAAATTTACTAAATTGCTGTGGAGCTTTAAAATTTTCTATGTGCTTCTTTTTAGTGCCACTTACCTCTGCCTGGGCTGCCTGATACCTCTCAGCGACATTTAAAACCTCCCCCAACCTCTCTGCACCTTGTTCCATGAGAAATTTTCTCAAGTCTGGAGCCATGGACTCTCTTAATTGCTCTATCATGATCATCTCTTTGAGATCTTGGGTCTTCCCCAGAGCAGTCCATTTCTCCAAATAGGTTTCCAGTCTGGCAGAGAATTGGTGGTATGTCTCCCCAGACAAAAGTTTGGCATTTCTAAACTTCTTACGATAAAATTCACCATTCTTTTCATATCTCAATAACAAAGCCTGCTTTAGCATGTCATAATTGTCTTGGTCGTCTCTATTCATCTTAGCAAAGACTTCATAAGAAGTCCCTCTCAGTCCCTGTGATAACTTTAGACTCCACCTCTCTCTCTCTAACCCATATGTAGTAGCTAATAATTCAAATCTACTGAGGTACCCCTCGATGTCATCGTCTTTCTCAACAAAATGGTCTAAATGAAACCCCATAGCTGAGATTGAGGCTCCCTGACTAGGCGTAGCATCTGAGGCAAAAGGGCTGGCACCATTTTCAGGAGCATGGCCTTGTAATTCCAGCTCCCTTAGTCGTAATTCGTGCTCCCTTTGCAATCTTCTATCTTCTGCTTCCCTTTCGGCCTTTCTTTCTTCTGCCTTCCTTTCGGCCTTTTTTCTTCTGCCTCCCTTTGCTGTCGTTTTTCTTCTGCCTCTAATTGGAGCCTCTTAAGTTCTTTATCAGCCTCAATTTGTAACCTCTTCTCTTCAGCTAACCTCCTATCTTCCCTTTCAATATACTTGTCACATTCTGCAGTTACATACTGAATTAAAACCTGACCCTCCATATTCATCTCCTTCGCCGTCAGCACAGCAGCCGATCTAAATTTTGCTAGCTCTGCCATACTCAACATACAATTTAGCAATGACTAAGATAATTTCAAATATATATAATTACCAAGGTAAACAACAAAAGGTAATTATCAAGGTAATATATTTTAATTAATTAATTAATTACCACTGGCTGTGAAGATTCACCAACTTTTATTTTCCACTTTTATTTAAGGGACACTTTTAAATTTATTCAACTCTGTCCCCACTAGTTTAATTCCCACACCAGAATATCCTACTATCTTTGATAAACTTAATATCCCCGGACAAGACCCCAATATTTGTAGTGGTTTTTGATGGTATTGTATGGTTGTTATGTTATCTAGTGTAATGTATGAGGTCAGCTGTGAAGGCTCCTGAGATAAATGTTTATGTGAATTACAGAAGGCCCTTCTTACTACCACTTACGACATCAAAGATATCTCTTTTACTATCATGAATGTAGCAACGTTAAAAAGTCTAGGGTACTGAAATGTAATGTGTAGTAATATAATATACAGACACATACATGAAATTAATAAGTCTAATAATATTAATAAATTCTATAACACACTGAACTAACTCTGGTGGTTTTAGTTTGAATTTTAACAATTTTTTGTTAATTTATTAGTTCTGAACCAATGTTTTAGTTTGGTCAGAACATATAAAATGATATGGGTTTATCAATGAAATGCATAAATATGTGGCATAATAAAATGTAATTTGTGTACATAGGTATATTATAAAATGGTTATTATTAATGTTATCTATACTGTCTTTGGGAGAACTAGTACTGGATGTTACGTTGGGGTGGCGTCATCACGTCCAATCTGTGACTACCAAAATCATTGTCCATTGACTGATGGAATGAGGTAAATGTTTATTTTTCAATAATTATGTCTTTATTTGATGGTAGAATAGTTGTGAATCTCCAGCAGGCCAGAATGTCACTTATCTCGCCTGTGACGATCTGATACAGGATTCCTGGGGCCCACTCCTCTCTGTAGCTGGAGTACAATGGTAGGCTGCACAGACACAACTGTTAGGTGGCGCACACATCTGCTTGTGTATTCTTATATAAGCATTTGGCACCTCTTTAGTGCCAAAACAGAAACTCACAATTCTGAAACAAAAGTTTTGTGCCATGTGTCAGTACTCTATCTACTGAGCCACTCTTATACACAACACAACACAACACTACACAGATTGGGTCAGATCTCTCTGACCAACATAGCACATCCTACCCAGTTGTTTTCACATAGTACCAGTTCCCCAAGACTGCATTGCATCTGATATATGCTCAATAGTTTCCTCTTTTATTCAGTAAGATAGGTGATATGTTCCCACTGATCTCAATAATTGATTCGCCTTCCATCGTCTTAGTTAGGTGTCCATATATTATTTGTTTGTCTCTAGACCCTGAACTGCGGCTGGGGACCTAGAGCGAGCACTTACTTATTGTAATCATTTTACATGATATGGCAGTATCAATCACTCAAAATATTAAAATAAACAAGATAAATGCTTTCATTCTTACAAGAATTCAGAATTGAGAACACAGTTAATACTAGCAAAACTCAGCTGAGCTGCTGGCTAGAGTATGGCGTCCCACTATATTTTATGTATTCTTCCTGGGAAAACACCACTAGCAATAAATGACTGTGTCCCTGGACAGACTTATATAAAATGGCAAAAATGTGTGTCTCTATCCCGCTAATATGAATACATTTGTCCAATCACAGACTTCCCCTCTAACTTTTTCAAATCTTCAAACTAAAAGTCAAATTTCAGTCAGATCTCAGTCAAGTATGTATTATTGTCTGTTGGTCCGTCTGTCTCTACTTGGTTTTTCACAAAAACACACTTGTTTCTAGGACCAACTACACGCAAAACCTACACAAACCTGCCTCCTAAGTTATTTTTAGCCACAATTCTCCAACCTTCCCCCTCTCGTTCATTACAGCTAGATTTTTGCATTTCCTTATCTCAAGGACGCAAAATTGAAACTTTAGTGAAAGTATGCACAACAATACTGTTCACCAGTCTGATGTGAACAATACAGTCTTTCGTCAATATCTTCCGTGTTATCTGTCCGTCTGTATAATTAAACGTATATTATTTCTCTGCTCAAGATGGGCTATCAAACTAGCTAGGTTTTATTTTCATAACATTATGATTAAGAAAAAACCTACTTTTCTCGAGTAATTTTTTTGAAATTTTGTTTTCGAACCTTCTCCACGGCGTTTGCCGCTGAATTCAAATAAAACAACCAAGTACCGTAAAACGTCCAAGATATGACTGTTTCTAATAAGAGCTAAGGCCTTTTCTGTCCATTTCCTTACATTGTGTCAACTAGTGACGTGAATTTTTTTCCTTAAACTACAACTTACGTCTTTTTGCCTTTCTAGATTCAAACACGTGTTCAGTCATATTTTTCCTTTTTTATATCTCCGTTTCCCTCCCGTCTACAAGGGTACCGTTTCGTCTGCATGTTTAACTAGTTAGTTTGAATGGCGGTAGGAAATGCGGGCATGGGCGAGCATGTCTCCTAGTATCTTACGCATTATTTTTATCCCTACATGTTATCTTTATAATTGGAGATATTTTAACGTTGTATCACGGTAAATTCATCACAAATGTCACCAGGCGTTTACCACATTCCATGATTCTTATGTATGTGCCTGTGGCGTGAGTGTCTACCCTAACACGCACCCACTTGCAACATTCTACACATCGTGACAAGAGAACGGTAGCACATATACCTTTATGATAAATAGCCCTGTGTGGGCGTGGCTTAATCTATTATACATAGCTCGGAACAACAACAGTTGGACAATAACAGTTAGCGAAGTAATATCAACAATCGGGACTGTACCAGTATTACGAATTAGACAGTATCAGTGGTAGGTCAGTCATTACAAGTTGGAATGAACTCTCAATATATCTTCTTCTTCTTCGATCCTTAACCACCGACCGTCAAAGCAGTCAGTGGCCATCACGCCTAGTGGCGTCTTGTAGGGCAACAACAAATTGATTCCACTTTGCACGGTCGGTGGCCATCTTTCGTACAGTGCCCCAACCCTGGTTCATTCTTTGCATCTCAGCCTCCACAGTCCTCCGCCAAGTTGTTTTTGGTCGGCCTCTCTTTCGCTTTCCTTCAGGGGTCCAAAGCATAGCTGTTCTTGTGATGGCATCGGGGTCTCTTCTGAGGACATGACCAACCCAGCTCCAGCGTCTGCCAGCTATGATGGTATGCATGTCCTCTTGCTTGCTACGAGTAAGCAGATCTTGGTTGGTGATGGTATTCGGCCAAAAGATTCGGTGCATTTTTCTTAGGCATGTTGTGTGAAAAGAGGACAATTTTGACATTTCCTTCTCTGTGACTCTCCAGCATTCCGCACCATAGAGAAGCACAGAAAGCACGCAACTCTGGTATAATCTTAATTTTGTGTTTGTGCTGTATTGGGAGGACTTCCAGATGTTATTTAGGCTAAAGAAGGCTGTTCTTGCCTTATTCATTCTGATGTTGATGTCTTTGCCTGCCCCACCGTCTGGTGTTACTATGCTTCCTAGGTATGTGAAGGTATCTGTCTGTACCAGTTGCTGATTCCTTACTGATATGGGCTCAGGGTTGCTCACATTGAGCGTCATGACCTCAGACTTCTTTAAATTGATGTTCAAGCCCACCTGCTGGCTAAATTTATTAAGTCTATCCGTTTTTTCCTGGATGTGTTGATGTGAATGTGCCAGCAGTGCAATGTCATCTGCATATTCCAGATCTTCCAATGTTGAAAATGTAGTACATCTTATTCTTCTTGGACTGCCCTCTGTTGTCTGGCGCATCACCCAGTCTATGACTGTTAAAAATAGAGTGGTTGATAAGGGGCATCCCTGTCGTACTACTGTCTTCACCTCGAAGGTTAGGTTGCTCTTCCCAACACTACACGTAAAGTTGGCATAGAGGCTTTTTATGATTGACACTATGCAGCTTGGAATTCCATAAGCCCTCAGTATTTTCCATAAACTGTCCCTATGTATGCTGTCAAAAGCCTTTTCAAAATCAACAAAATTTATGTAAAGCTGTCTTTGCCATTCTGAGCACTGCTCTATAATGTTCCTGAGAGTGAATATATGGTCTACACATCTTCTGTTCTTTCTAAATCCTGCTTGTTCTTTCCTCAGTTTGTAGTCTACTGCCTTTGAAATTCTCTGTATAATTATCCTGCCTAGTATTTTGCTGGGAACTGAGAGAAGAGTGATTCCTCTCCAATTATTGCAGTCTGAAAGATCTCCCTTCTTGGGCAATTTGACAATTATTTCTTTGTTCCACTCTGATGGTGTTGTCCCAGTTTTCCACACTTGTGCAAATAGTGGTTCTAATAGTTCTGCTGCTAGCTCAGGGTCTGTCTTAAATAGCTCTGCGTTTAAGTTATCATGGCCCGGAGCTTTACCGTTCTTTAACCCTTTGATTGCTGTGATGATTTCTTCTTTTCGTGGAATGTCTGTATTTACATCTAGATCGTTTTCAGCCCCAGGAACATTCAATTGTATCTCTGGTATTTCCTTGTTCAGAGTTTCTCTGAAGTGCTCTGCCCATCTTGTTTCCTCTCCCTCTGCTGTCTTGATGAGATTTCCTTGCTTATCTCTTACTAATGTAATATTGTTTGCACCTTGTTTTCCGCTGATGAATTTAGTTATTTTTGTATACTGTGCTTTGTTCATTTCTCAGTGCTGCCTCTTCTGCCTGTTTTGCAAGATCGTCTAGGAAATTCCTTTTGTTGGCTCGGGTTTGGCGTTTAACTTCCCTGTCCAGTTGACTGTACTGTTCGCTATATAGTTGCTTTAACCTGGGGGACTTCGCTTCTGTTTTCTTTCTTTTCATTTCCTTTCTCATCTTTATGGTGTTTAGTGTTTCTGGTGTTATCCAGTCTTGCTTCTTCCTTTCCTGGAATCCTAAGCATGATTTGCTGCTTTCCTTATATATTGTTGAAATGGTGTTGAAATTCTGGTCTATATCATCAGTCAATGAAGATCTTAATATATAACTATACATTAACAGTTCTTAACAATACCGCTTTTACGAGGTTAGATGACCAGTCCCCTTCCTCGCTGCCTTTTCCTTCCCTAGCTCGAGAGCACAACTGAGTGCCCATTTACAGCTGGTAAACTGGAGTGTTCTACAGCCAGGTTTCAGTTCCAAAACCGTGTAGGTGCTACAGAAGAAAGCAACCTGATCGCTTGGTCAGTCGGTCACTCACTTTAGCTAATAGTGTATTAAATTTGTGTAGATGCTAAGAATGTCATCAGTATTTAAATTTGTACTTGATGTGGTTTGGAAAGAGCAAGCTATAAAAAAATCATAAGATAGTCACAGGGAGGAGACACCTTAAATCCTGGTACTACTTCTTACCAACTGGGCCAGGATTTTCACAGTCTGACTATTTCTATGATATCAATACACCAGTGCTTATTTCTAAGACTGGGGTATTACTTGTAAGACCAGAACTCTTTACTGGCACCTGGATATCCATCTGCCAAGCCTATTCTTACATACGAGGGGCGTTCAGAAAGTAATGCACCACATCGTTTTTCTCAGCTAATAAAGAAGATAGAAGCATGGAATTTTGAACACTTCAAATATGGCATGTGCCAATTGTGTGCACCAAATTGCACTGAAACCCGCAAAATAATACGGCTGCCCTAAACCGTTGAAATGGAGCGTGTTAGCAACTTGCGTTATAAACAGCGAATTGTGATAGAATTTCTCGTTGCAGAGAAGGAAACTGTTGTGAATATTCACAAGCGTCTATGTGATGTGTATGGAAGTTTTCAGTCGACAGGAGTACGGTCAGTCGCTGGGTTCAGAGAATTAAAGAATCAGGAAGTGGAGATACGGAGCTGCTTGATCGGCCGCGCTGTGGACGTCCTGCCACAGCCACCAACGCAGAAATATTGAAATGCGCTGAGGGCATTATTCTTACTGATAGGCGAATCACTACCCAACAATTGGCCTTACAGCTGTCAGTCAGCATTGGTAGTGCAAATGCAGTTATAAAAACTCTCGGATTTTCTAAGGTTTGCTCAAGATGGGTTCCTCGAAGTCTCACAAATGACCACCGATTGCAAAGGAAAGCAATTTCTTCTGAATTGATGGAGCGTTTGAATGCTGATGGAGAGAACTTTTTGGCTAAGATCGTTACAGGTGATGAAACCTGGGCACATCATTTTGAACCTGAGACAAAAAGACAGACAATGGAGTGGCTGTGGTGAAGTGGGATGTTATAAATATTTATAGGGGACTTAGTGTACTGACTGAGGTCAGTTGTGAAGGTATATATATCTAATAAGAGTAGTGTATTATATATAACCTTACTTGCTGCCACATATGTATACCTCAGTCAGAATTATTCTGGGATAGTGTGATGACTACGTTATGTGTCTAGGGTATGTGTATGATGAAGTGTAAGTCATAACAACAACAGACAGATAAACAATTTAATTTATTCCACTACACTTGACAACACTGTGACACTCACATACATAAAACACTCTACAAGGATATCTTAAAGGAGTCACTGATAACTTTTCAAATAACAATATGTATTCATTGCTGTCATGAATGTATATGTGTCCTGATTCAAATACAAAGGGAACCAGGAATCACAATCAATTTTAATTACAAGTTATATGTACAGAATTTATCAATATGAATATTGTAGTGACATATATTATTAAAAGTATCCTATGTGTGTCAGTTGTGTAGTAGTAATATGAGGTAATACTGGTTTTGTTTTGTTCAAGCTCTGTTGGTATTTGTCATCATGACTTCAATAGTTTGTCTTTATTGGAACTAGTATTGGAGATGTTCTCAGTTCCTGATATTAAAACAATTAAATTCCCCTCTTAATTGTATTTTACACTGTCATTTTAAGATGGGGGTACATAATGTTGAGCTCAGCTGGCCACATCAGCTTATCTTGCGTGATGGCGGCAGGAAAAGACTCCTCTGCTCGATTTCTCCCCTGGGCTCTGGAGACACCTCACTGATAGCTAAATGGACCAAGGAGTATGCTGCCCGACTCTGGATTCAGCAAAGCTCTGACCAGGTGCTGCTCAATAACGTTAAGACCACAGTCCCTGAAAACAAGAAGGATGTACCTTCTACTTCATAACTAATTGATACTCTAGTTCTACACTGAGCACAATACATCACAAACATTGAGTTCAGAGCGTTAGGCCAACTGTCAGCTTCATCTGAAATACTTTATACCAGTATTAACCTCCTTAATGGTTACTACGCCTCTGCACTTCCAGCATTATTTCTGTCTAATCAATAATCTAGGTGTCTGTGTACTGTTTGGCCATTCCATGCCGTTTTACTTTCCTCCAACACCTTCTGTTCAGGCTGGAGCATTATAGGCTTTACATCATGTTTGCTACTGAACTACACATATATACAGGCATAAATTAACAATTCACATTCAATTTTCATTAAAAGATACTGAATGTTTCAAGCTTACCACAATTCATGGAAATAAACACAGATACGTTGACTAGCAATGAATTCTGGCACAAATACTGGCACAAATTCCCATCTGCTTATGTTCCAGGCTTTTATTTAGCAAAAATATGAGCTGGCTTCAACGCACTGTTGCTTTATCAAGCTTATTTGAACTAGTGGTCTCGAACTAACGCTCCTAAGTGATTATATCAGCGAGTCTGGCCAATGGAGCCACGTTTCGACAAGTGTTTGAAAAAATTTTTACCTTCCTACGTCTCCCCTAACAACCAAGGATAGCATTTATAGTCCGACTAATCGTGTTTAGCCTTACATATCATTCCAGCCAATCAGTTCAAATGTAACTTGTGGCCCATTTCCCGTACAATGGTGGTTTAAAAAATCTACCACTGAGCGATTCTGATTTTGGGTGTTGTCTGACAGCACCATCATTTTTATTTTGGCTATAACTTGTTAATTCCTAGACTATTTGCATAACACTTAACATATTCTTTGTCATCAAGCCCTAAGGAACCCAAATATACAAATTTAAAAGAGCTAAGTGGCTGCGTTCAAAATATGCAATTTCTTCTACCTCCTGTTTCGAAGATGTGCTGTCTGGGTACTGTAATGTTTTCAAACGTAAACCCATCTAATGTTATCTTTTCTAATAAGCGTTTTTCAGGATTTTAAAACCTAACTCTGGGAAGGTTAGTGTTTTTATCACTGTCCGTCCGAAAAAAGTTAGTGCATGTGGCCTTACACGCGTGATAGTAGTAATTGTGTATCGCGTTACGCTTGTTGGGGGTGGCATTAATAGCGAGACGCGTGTTTAATTTTGCATGCGTTCCTGATTTTCAGCCCTCCCTTCTTTCTATTTGAGTCCATCTGTTCGTTCGTTTTGGTAACGTAGTATAATTAATGTTAGGATTAATTTAGGTCATTACGCAGTGTGCCTCTCAATGTTTTTCTTAGAAATGCAATACCCGTTTTAATGTGTTGTGGAAACGCTTGTATTTATGCAGTGGCTTATATTTAACGTGGAAACGTTACAATTTGCAGATGAAGCATAAAACAAAGGGGATTTCGAGTACTGTCATTGTGACAGCACTGTTCTTTACCATTCTTCTTCCTTTCTTTATTATATGTATTTATTAGGCTTTATATTTACCTGATAATTTATATATGTGGATTAGAATATTTCACGACAGTGGCATCATCCGCAATCACCAAGAAGAAAGAAATTCAAGACAATTCCTTCAGCTGGAAAGGTCATGATCACTGTCTTTTGGGACATTGAAGGTGCGATTCTTGTGGACGTTATGCCCAGAGGAGAGACAATCAATTCGCAAGCTTACATTAAGACATTGAAAAAACTCAATCAACGTTATCGCAGAGCTCGGCCGCACAAGAATCCAGCAGACCTGCTTCTCCTTCACGACAATGCGCGCCCTCACACAAGTCTGGCAACACGGGAAGCAATCACCAAATTGGGTTGGACTGTACTACCCCATCCACACTATAGTCCCGATTTGGCACCCTCTGATTTTCATCTATTTGGTCCACTTAAAGATGCACTCCGTGGGACAAGGTTTGAAGATGATGAAGGAGTGATTCATGCAGCGAAGAAATGGCTACATGACCAAGACAAAATCTGGTACGGGCTAGGAATACATGCACTTGTTTCGCGCTGGCCTAAAGCCGTACAAGTTGATGGGGATTATGTTGAATAATACCGATGTTTACATGACATATCCATGTATATTGCATATAAATTTAATGCTTTTTGAATAAACAGCTCCTGAGAAAAACGATGTGGTGCATTACTTTCTGAACGTTCCTCGTAAATAACTAATTTTAAATAACCTCCCTCTACAGTGGTGTATTGATATCATAGAAATAGTCAGACTGTAAAAATCCTGGCCCAGTTGGATCGCCAGAAATTTTCAGTCCAGTGGACTGTAGCGGGAGGTTATTTAAAATTATTTATTTATGTAAGAATAGGCTTGGCAGATGGATATCCAGGTGCCAGTAAAGAGTTCTGGTCTTACAAGTAATACCCCAGTCTTAGAAATAAGCACTGGTGTATTGATATCATAGAAATAGTCAGACTGTGAAAATCCTGGCCCAGTTGGTAAGAAGTAGTACCAGGATTTAAGGTGTCTCGTCCCTGTGACTATCTTATGATTTTTTTATAGCTTGCTCTTTCCAAACCACATCAAGTGCAAATTTAAATACTGATGCCATTCTTAGCATCTACACAAACTTAATACACTATTAGCTAAAGTGAGTGACCGACTGACCAAGCGATCAGGTTGCTTTCTTCTGTAGCACCTACACGGTTTTGGAACTGAAACCTGGCTGTAGAACACTCCAGTTTACTAGCTGTAAATGGGTACTCAGTTGTGCTCTCGAGCTAGGGAAGGAAAAGGCAGCGAGGAAGGGGACTGGTCACCTAACCTCGTAAAAGCGGTATCTTCCATGATGAAGCTTCTAACACTTCATTTGCCTATGACAATCTCTCCCATGGGACTGCCTTTATCTTCGTAAGCGATAAAGCAATTAATATGATAGATGTTATCTTCATTTGACTGTGGGGCTGTGGGGCTAGTTGTGATTCGTTGCTTACAAGCAACAATCATCCACATAGCACATGTTTATATCATATAAAAATTAGCAATACATTTATACCGATAATTATTCTACGTGCATATTTTGTGAAGTCTATACGAACCTGCAATAAAAAAATATATTATACATGATAGTTATCCTAATTTTGCTTACCCTCAGACTCCAGACACTGGACTGAAAATTTCTGGCGATCCGCTCACAATTCAGATGGAATATGTGTAGTGGCGAGCTCTGCCTCCAGTCTGTCTCAAACCTACTGTCAGTGTGTCTTTTCTGTTTAGCGCTCCGCCTTTTATAAAGATCTGGCGGACGTATCGGTGGGCAATGACGTCACATCCTAAAACTCGGGCTGAAATTTCTTCCTGAAGCCGTGATTACACAGGATCTGTGCGTTGCCTGAAACTTTCCCTTTCTCATCCTTGGCTTATATATTATTCATACGGTTCTATCCTATCTTGTTTTATACAGCCGATATATCTCTATTTTCTTATCCATGTAATTTCACAAACTGTTATTTGTTGAATTTAGTATTTAGAACAGAAGTGGGTTTACAGGCTTTCAGCTTAACTGTGGACAGCCGTAATAAGCATTGATCTCCGTAAATGATAACTTCCTACTGTTTTTCCTTATATACAGTTATACACAATCCTCTCCTGAAATAAAAGGTGAAATCCTTTTCACAATAATTCCATTTTGCTCCTATTATCCTTGCCGATTGCCGATGTCTCATCGACAGTTTGTCGATACACCGCCATTTTGTAAGCGGCCGTTCCCGTGATAAGCGAGAGGTAAATGGTCTGTAAAACTATGCGAAGCCGCGTTTGCAATGTATTGAAACCAATTTTGCGACACGTGTTAAATTTCCCTTGTGATAGAAGCGTCATTACCCTTCTATCTGTATCTCTGGCAAGAGTAATCTCGTGCGAAGGTAGACACCTTTGAGGAACTACTTTTGATACTCTTGAGTTTTGGCCACTGTTGGACCACTACTGCAAAGCAGGGAGGCAATACCGTCACATTAACTTTCCAGTTATAATTTTGTTAAATGGTTAAGCAGTAATAATTAAACTTGTTAGCGAATACAGTCACATATTGAAATAATACCCATGCACCATAGGATAGGCCTAGCGAGAAGGTGAATTACATATCAGTCCTCATCTAAAGCTATCATCTGAACTGTGTGGTTAACTACCTGACGTCTTGTACCATCCCTACCTAAAGTTCACCAGTTCTCTTCTCTTATTCTGGGGAACTAATCTTCTATTCATTCTCTATGACGCCACGACTAGTTAATATTCAACTCCCATCCTGCCACAAGCTATAACGAAAAAAACACAAAAGAAAGAATAGGAGACATATAAAATAGGTAATGAAAAAAAAAACAGAGTTTAAAACCACATGTCCACAGAACATTTAGTCTTGGCAGACATTTATCTAAGCTCTATGCTCCTCCAGGAGCTGAATGTCTGATTTCTTATAAAAAAGGTACAGGTAATCCGATACCAGAAACAGCCGAGAAGGAGTGAAGTGATAGAGACTTTACCAAACTAGGTTCAAATTTGTTATGTGGCGGTGTGACTAGTTCTCTTTTTCGCTGTCTTTGCCTTCTCCAACGCAATAACAGAATAAGATACCCTTTTATATATGATATAAAACAAGGAGATCATCTTGAATTGTGTCCCGAGAACCCTTCTTCCTGCGTTGGTCGGTCTAACTAAGCTTTTATTACCCCGGGAATTACAGTACAAAGTCTACCTGGTAATTCTATGAACATGTTTCCTCAGTCATAAGCCGAGGATTCGTCAGTAAAAGAGACACTAGCAATTCTAGTATCATTGATTCAACCTCAGTCATACACTATTACTGGATTAACTTGTCCGAGCTGATTCTTCCTTTTCTTTCTTTGATCCTTAGCTGCCGACCGTCAGAGTAGTCAGTGGGCATCACGCCTAGTGGCGTCTTGTAGGGCAACAACAAATTGATTCCACTTTGCTCGGTCGGCGGCCATCCTTCGTACAGTGCCCCAACACTGGTTCATTCTTTGCATCTCAGCCTCCACAGTCCTCTGCCAAGTTGTTTTTGGTCGGCCTCTCTTTCGTTTTCCTTCAGGGGTCCAAAGCATAGCTGTTCTTGTGATGGCATCGTGGTCTCTTCTGAGGACATGGCCAACCCAGCTCCAGCGTCTGCCAGCAGAATAATGGCTACACCTTCATTGTGCTGTCCATCCTCTCTTCCAGAGTAAAGTACTGTTGCTCTTGTTGCTGTTTTAACTTTTCCTGCCCCTGTCCATCTGCTCTCGCTTATCCCTAGAATGTGTAACCTATAGTTTCTCATTTCTGCCGCGATCTGTTTTAGTTTACCCGTCTCATTCATTGTCCTGACATTCCAAAATCCTATTCTTGTATCATGTTTTGCGGTCAGGACGTCCGTTCTCATGTCAGTGGCTTCCTTTCGGCTTTCACCACTGACAGTCAATTTCCGACACAGAGAATTTGACAGGAAAAGAAAGTTTTGGAACAAATATATATTTCAACCTAAGACATGTTTGTTGCGCTGTGGATGAGCTAACGACATTCATCTCGTTTATAGTGTTTTCTAGAGTCTTAAAATCACTTCTAGTGTCATTTTCACAATTAGCTTCCGAAACTGAGATAAATGTAGAAGAGAAATACAATTACAATCTTCTTAATCAGACATGTAAACATGTCTCAGACTCCGGATGTCCGTCCCGCAGCAAAGTTTGTTTATTCGTTGTTGTTTCCGTAACTTCAATTTTCTTTTTACATAGACAGGGGTGTCAGCCCTATGCTCAAACCCCCAACCTGGAGGACCAGGGTGTCTGCTTTAGTCTGACCCCTGCCCGCGCAAACCTGTCCAGCTTGGTAGAACCTTCCAGGAGTAAAACTCCCGCTGCCATAGCTCTAGGGGTAATCAGGGTACCCAAGCCGCCATACCTCGATAGAGCTGATTCGTATCTACTAAATTTGTCGGCTCTGAAGTATCAGTTTAAAAAAAAAAATAAAGTTTTGCCTCGTTTTGGCGAGGTGCGTCCCGTTCAACCTAGTCGGTTATATTAGGGCGCATGTCCAAATATAAAAGACCCTTAGATCTGGTGTTTAGCAGTGAAGTATCAGTTAATCAAGTGATCGTCTGAATGCTTCTGCATGAGGGGTAATAAGAGATACAGCACCTGAACAAACTAATTATTCTTCGTTTGCTGTGGTCAGAGGCATTCTACAAGAGTTTACTTTTTTTTTTTTTTTTGTTATAACGTTTAGCCTCGTTTTGGCGAGGCGCGTCCCGTTCAACCTAGTCGGTTATATTAGGGCGCATATCCAAACGCAAAAGACCCTTAGGTCGGAGATTTATAATATTATCCAAGAGTTTACGTCTTCTTGTTCGAGCTTAACGTTTGTTAAAGAGAGATTTCCGGAAGGATTAATGAAGTATTCTACTTCACGAGTTCCAACAGACAAACCTTTTCCGCCAGAACAAGGGCATACTGCAGATTACTACGCCCGTTCTATCGCTTTAGGATATCTCATACTTCTTTACTGCAGGATGAACTACTCACTTGTTAACAATGTTTATATAACATTACTCAAATTAACAAGTGTAAACAATATACAGCAGAAACCATTAAACAATCACGTATAAATACAAACTTGTATCGACTGGGGTCGGTAAAGTTGTATGGCCTCGTATAAATAATGTTGTCTCTGCTCTCGGTAATCACACACAGCTGTAACCTGAATACGATATCATCCACTGATTCCTCCACCAGCATCACCGGGTCCTATGTTTAAAAAAAAACAAGCAGTTTTTCAAGTCACTAAAAATGTGTTACTTTATTACGAGGGTATCCTGGCCAGGAATCCTTTGTTTATCGTAACACATGTAACGACCTGGTGATTATTTTTACTTGGTGGTGTATGCATTAGTACACCCCTGTCTAGTTCCCAGGGGTCTATGATGAGACATAAGTAGACAAGACCTACTGAACCTTCATTAAGATATGTTGAACAAGTGAGCTAATATGAGGCTGTGCTAGCAGTCTGGCAACCGCATCATGTAATAAACATTGCTACAAAAACCAAAACCATCAGAGGATGTCAATAATTTGTAAGCAGCGAAAAGGAAACTGATGATGATGACGATGATGATTATAAACATGATCATAATGATGATGATTACGATGATAAAGATGATGATTATAAAAATGATCATTATGATGATGATTACGATGATAAAGATGATGATTATAAAAATGATCATAATGATGATGATTACGATGATAAAGATAATGATTATAAAAATGATCATTATGATGATGATTACGATGATAAAGATGATGATTATAAAAATGATTATTCTGATGATGATTACGATGATAAAGATGATGATTATAAAAATTATCATGATGATGATTACGATGATAAAGATGATTATAAAAATGATTATTATGATGATGATTACGATGATAAAGATGATGATTATAAAAATGATCATTATGATGATGATTACGAAGGTAAATATGATGAATATAAAAATGATTATTATGATGATGATAACAATGATAAAGATAATGATTATAAAAATGATCATTATGATGATGATTACGATGATAAAGATGATGATTATAAAAATGATTATCATGATGATGATTACGATGATAAAGATGATGATTATAAAAATGATTATTATGATGATGATTACAATGATAAAGATGATGATTATAAAAATGATTATTATGATAATGATTACGATGATAAAGATGATGATTATAAAAATGATCATTATGATGATGATTACGATGATAAAGATTACAAACCTGAAAATCATACATCAAATTCAGAAATCATCCATGTATTACCTCGTGCAAATTAACATATGTCTTATTATAAATGTTATTATAAAAATGATTATTATGATGATGATTACGATGATAAAGATGATGATTATAAAAATGATCATTATGATGATGATTACGATGATAAAGATGATGATTATAAAAATGATCATTATGATGATGATTACGATGATAAAGATGATGATTATAAAAATGATTATTCTGATGATGATTACGATGATAAAGATGATGATTATAAAAATTATCATGATGATGATTACGATGATAAAGATGATTATAAAAATGATTATTATGATGATGATTACGATGATAAAGATGATGATTATAAAAATGATCATTATGATGATGATTACGAAGGTAAATATGATGAATATAAAAATGATTATTATGATGATGATTACGATGATAAAGATGATGATTATAAAAATGATTATTATGATGATGATTACGATGATAAAGATGATGATTATAAACATGATTATTATGATGATGATTATGATGATAAAGATGATGATTATAAAAATGATCATAATGATTATGATTACGATGATAAAGATGATGATTATAAAAATGATCATAATGATGATGATTACGATGATAAAGATGATGATTATAAAAATGATCATTATGATGATGATTACGATGATAAAGATGATGATTATAAAAATGATCATTATGATAATGATAATGAATGCGATGATAATGATATGATTACAATGATGATTATAAAAATGATCATTATGATAATAATGACGATTACGATGATAATGCCTTGTGCGTTTCTTGTTTTCTTTTACTTTCAAGTTTTCCTCACAATGTGGCTTTGTTTACGTCTTGGTGACTTTGTTTACGTCTTAATGAATTTGTTTACGTCTTGGTGACTTTGTTTACGTCTTGGTGACTTTGTTTACATCTTGGTGACTTTTTTACGTCTTGGTGACTTTGTTTGCGTCTTGGTGACTTTGTTTACGTCTTAGTGACTTTACAAACATTACAGGGATTGAGAGAAAAGACGCATGAATAAATAGGCAGACACATAGACGGGCAGAACACACATACTGACAGACAGATAGATAGATAGATATATAGATAGATAGATAGATAGATAGATAGATAGATAGATAGATAGATAGAGAGATAGATAGATAGATAGATAGATAGATAGATAGATAGATAGATAGATAGATAGATAGATAGATAGATAGATAGATAGATAGATAGATAGATAGATAGATATGTGACAGCGCCATCTGTTCACCGCCTTTTTGTCTGTCGTTCTCTACCTTTTTTTACTACAACATAGTGATTTGGCAGCCACCTTAGTGTTACTCAGCCAGGATCTAAAAATAGAACATTAGTAATATCGCTTACGGATAGCAGCCAATCAGAAAAGAGGAGCACCGAAGCTGCCCGGCGATTGAAATCCTCTGTTATTTCCACGCTAAACGCTGGGGCAAGTCGCTGTTAATGTCTAGTTCAAGAACATGCCTAGGACTTGTGAATAGACATAATATTATTCTCCAACATTCTAAAGTCTTTATAGTGTTAGAGACGATATGGAATCACCATCTTTGTGCCTTAGTATTTTTAATAATTACGCCTCGTATATACTTAATTCAATATTATTTGTATTTCGCGTGCGGTTTGTTTCAGATCTAAATTTATTCAGACATGGCGTGGCTGGAGCAGATGGTCGATGTTCAAGAAATATAACACGTGGCCGGTATTAGAACTGACATATTCGGTTATTACATTTGTATATGAAATTATTCTATTCTCTTGTATGGGTGTGAGGGCTGGACACTCACTGCAGATACGGAGCGAAGATTCAGGCTTTCGAGCATAAATGTTATAGAAGAATTTTGCGCATTTGCTATAAAGAGCACAAAACAAATGTCTATGTTAGAGAGAAGATAAACACCTATGCAGGCCACCAAGAACCACTTTTGTCAATAGTGAAACGTCGAAAGCTTGCCTGGTTTGGGCATGTAACTCGTCATGACTCCCTTTCGAAAACGATCCTCCAGGGAACAGTCGAAGGTAAACGGAGAAGAGGAAGGCAAAGAAAATCCTGGGCTGATAACATCAAAGAATGGGGAGGACACGGTTTTTCCACACTTGTACGCATTGCTGAGAATAGAGAGCAGTGGAGGACCATGTCTGCTGATGCTTCCACCATGGCACCCCTACGACCCATGACGGGTTATGGGTTGAGATGATGATGATATGAAATTAATGGTTAAGTATTTCCATATTATTTGGGGTTAAGGAAACCTTCAATGATCTTATGTAAATCCCACACGTCGGTTCGAATAATATTTAATTGTGGCGCGATTTAGATTGTTATATTTATTAACTACGGTGCTGATGCCGAAATAGTTTATTTTAGTGTGGTGAGTGCTGCAATTTACTAATATCTTACAGCTTACTAGAATAAAGTCCTGTGCTTCTTCAGTAATGTTAGACTGATAATGTGGTGTAAGTATTAGTAAGATCGGCTATAGCTAATTGATGTTAGCTTTCTTAGTTTCATACTCCTTTATACAGTGTAAAATCTATATTGTTTATCTGTACTGCTTTAAATAGCTTTGCTAAGCCATTATTTCTATAATATTTAGTATTATAATGTAAGGTTACTATAGAATGTACAACCACGCAGCTTAGCTCGGTTGTTATCGTGTCTGTATTCTGTTCTCGCAAGATCGCAGCCACGTGTTTACTCCTAGTGATGTATTTAGTTCTAGTCATTAATATGCCTTGTAAATATGATACCCCTACTTTTGGTACGTGGAGCACATTTGAGACATAAACGTTCATCTGTTTGCTCCTTGCGGAGCATGGCGACACCAGTGCGCTTAATCCGACAGAAGCCTGCATGAAGCATTTATATGCTATGGCAGTGGTTTGTTTTTGTAGCAATGTGTTTTATATAATGAGTTCCCAATCTCGTCAGTCGGCATATACGACATACTTCAAAGTGCAGGGACGAATATTTAAGTGGATCAGTTGCGAGGTGGTTGTTTATACTCTTTAATGAGAGTAGTCGTTGTACATATCGTTTAATATTATTTTATGCATATTTCATTATTATTTAGTTATTCTTATGTAAATAAAATCCTGGGTGATATCCCTTAGGTCATGAATCAAAATTAATATAGACATTTTCATTAAAGCAGAATATTATACACAGCGCGAAACTGCACGCTACAGTTTACCGCACCTCCCGGGAAAAAAAAAATGAAACATTTTTTTTTAAAACAGAACATCCGAGAACAAGCTACAACAGGCTCATAACGCACGAATGATGCGCGGATGACTAGTATCACAAATAAACTTAATGCCTAATATATATAATATATAATATATAAGAACAATTCTCCGAATCTTTTGGCCGAATATCATCACCAACCAAGATCTGCTTACTCGGAGCAAGCAAGAGGACATGCACACCATCATAGCTGGCAGACGCTGGAGCTGGGTTGGCCAAGTCCTCAGAAGAGACCCCGATGCCATCACAAGAAAAGCTATGCTATGGACCCTGAAGGAAAACGAAAGAGAGGCCGACCAAAAACAACTTGGCGGAGGACTGTGGAGGCTGAGATGCAAAGAATCAACCAGAGTTGGGGCACTGTACGAAGGATGGCCACCGACCGAGCAAAGTGGAATCAATTTGTTGTTGCGCTACAAGACGCCACCAGGCGTAATGGCCACTGACTGCTTTGACGGTCGGCGGCTAAGGATCAAAGAAGAAGAAGGCGTTTTTAATTAGTGATGTTCCAATTTAGAGTTTAAGTGTTGTTTTCTGCGAGGTTTATAGGTTTTGTCTGGTTGATATTAACATACATTTCGTTTTACTAATATGTATTTGCATTCGAGTCTCGTTGCTCCACTTAATAAGATTACACTAGTCAACAAATTATCAAAAGTTATTTGTACCAGAAATTAAATATACCATTTCTGATTGATTTTGACATGCTGATTTCAAATATCATAATGAAATTCACCAATTAGCTCTGTTTTTAAAAAAAAAATGATGAATTTACATTACAGTAATACAAATAATGTATGCTTGTTTAATTTTCTGGGGTGAACAGCTAGTCTTTCTACTTTAGCATTATAAAAATTGTGGTTACATACTCAATCAATTGATATTTCAACATAAAATGATAGAAAAAATAAAAACATTATTTAAAGTTCACATATCATGTTTTAAAAAGGCACATTTGAACCCATTCTGTCATTATTCAGTCGCTGTGTGGTGGTTTTTGATGTTATGAGTTGTTGTTAGGTATTATTATTGTAATAAATGAGATTAGCTATGAAGGTCCCTGAATTTACCCAATAGTATTGTGAACTTTTCAGGGTACCTTTCCGCTACCACCCCTTTTATCTTATTCAAAATGTATTTATATTATTATATTAAATGACTTCGTGTAGTGTCTAGGATTATGAATGTAGAGTGTAATGTACAAAAATCAACAAACATACAAACAAATAGTTTATTATTCACAACAGCACACAGTACTACCACAATAACATACAAACGACACTTTAAAAGGCTATCTTATTTAAGACTGAGGTTGAAATTTGTGTAAATATGATTTTTACAATTTTATTATCCTGATTCTAAATTAATTGGAATCAGGACTGACAATTTAAAAGTGAAATCAAATAATCATTTACATCAGTCAAATAGCACAATAGATCCTCTGTCCATACATAAAATATTTTTCTAATATACGTCTGTAGTGTTCTCATACTTTAAGGTAATACTGGTAGTACCACTAAGCTGTTGTTTGAAATCATACCCTTTTAGTAATGTTTGTTTCTATCTGTCACTTGTGGAACTATTAAATATTTGTCCCAGTTCATTCACTGTCATTATATAGTTCTTTTAAAGTTCTGTAGTTGAGCTCTCAGGTGTCGAACGAGAACTTATCTTGGCAGTAGAATACAGGTTGAACCTTTCCTCTGCTCGCTTGACAATCTTTTCCCTGTTTGATAGGCAATGGCCACTAGCATGGGCTCGCAGAAAACCGGCAGAGTCCTGAATCAATTAGTTTTCAAGCGTTTGGTACCACATTAACGTCAGTACCCAGGACCTCTGAAATGTGAAGGTATGCATCCTTCTTAATACCTAGCATGCACTAATAGTCCACATTCTATGACAAGTACATTACAAACAAACAAAAAAGGGTCATATCCTTATACAAACCTATGCCACCATTTTCTTTTGATGTGACAATGTACACCAGTATTCCTTTCCCTAATAGTTACAACGCCACTGCAATTCCAGCTGTAATCTCTTCCATATAATAGGATAGGTGTTAGGCTCCTTTATGACAATCATACATATTCGTGTAGTTTTACACCTCTCTGACAGTCTATCACATGGTGGATCAATCTTTAGGCTTTGCCTCATGTTTGCTATAGACCCACTCATGTCCAGACATATATTATTATTTCACATTCAATTTTTATATAAAATACAGATTAATAAATGTCAATCTTACCACAATTTATTCAATGAAATACACAGAGACGATGACTGACACAGTTTCGATCTGTTTTGTTGTCCAGGCTGCCCAGAAATTGTATTTGAAAGCACAGCCTGATCTCATCTATCGCTGGTGAAAATTTTTCTAGTAATGGCGTCCCCCCTAACGCTTATTCTGACAATATCGATTCAGTTGGCCAATCGCTCTTAATATTACAAGGGTAAACAGTCTTTCAAAAACCTTTCTACGTTACTAGGCTATTTATGTTTATTCAAAGGTCAGCCAATAATATTTCGTCTCACTTCAAATACCACCCAATCAGATTCACTGTACCATCCTAGCCTATCTGTCACGTACTTTTTTTCCAAAAAATATGCGATCCAATCTAAGCAGATATGACTTGACCTGACAATATCTCTGATCTCTATGTATGGTTTTATCATTATTTGATTGGTTAAGGGACTATTTATATAACTAATAACATATTCTTGGTCAGCAAGTCTTCAGGTACACGAATCTACGATTTTTAAGGGGCTATGTGGTTTGGTTCAAAAGTCTATCTTTTTTTCTATGTTAGTTGTTTATTTTTAAACTACCTCTCGTTCACTCTTTTTCCATGTAATATCAAGCGAAATACGAGCTTAGGTCATTCACAATAAGAGCTTAACATGTTTACATGACCGTAGTGTCCACAATTCTAACTTTTTCATCGTATTGGGGAAACCCCTATGGCAAGGCTTGCCACTGTGCTACAGTTGGCTTTTAGTTTAAAATCAATGCGAAACGAATTAGCATTTCATCTATCCTTGCCCCTCCTCGTTCCACAATGCATTTTAGGCAAATATTTTCTTAGAACTAGGAAAAGTGGGTGTTTATGTCAAGGACGAATTTGAAAATTTGGGTACCGTTTTGTTCGGCTATTCGTTAGCAAATAATAATCTGAAGGCGTAGGCGACACCAACCGTTCTAGCAGAAAATTCTTTTGTACTTTCTTATCTTTGCCTTTATGCCCTATACTGTTATATATTAATTTAGATATTGTATTTAGAAATCACTACACGCTGTTTGAGCTCTCTTTGCTTGCTTCTTGTAGTCAATCGATGAGGTGTCTCTTGTCACAGTCCAACAGTAATCAGCAAGCATTGAAGGGCTCCAATGGCCTTGATACCTTTTCTCCATAGCAGCAATGTCCTGGTGAAATCGTTCACCATGCTCATCACTGACCGCTCCACAGTTTGACGTAAAGATATCCAGATGAGAATTCAGAAAATGAATTTTCAAAGACATGTTGCAGCCAAGACTCTTATACTTCAGAAAGTGATTTTCTACAATTTCATTGTAATTATCAGATCTGTTGTTTCCAAGAAAATTGTCCACCACTGTCTTAAATGCTAGCCGTGCTGCTTTTTCCTTGCCATGCAACACGCAAAGAAACTCGTCATCATGAAGAAGTTTTCGAATTTGTGGACCAACAAATACTCTCTCTCTTATTTTAGCTTCACTCAGTATTGGAAATTTTCTGATGAGGTATTTGAAAGCCTCATCTGTTTTCTCCATTGCCTTGACAAAGTTTTTCATGAGACCCAGCTTAATGTGCAAGGGTGGCAACAAAATCTTGCTGGTGTCGACAAGTGCTGGGTTCTCAACGTTCTTACTGTCAGGCTGCAATGACTGCCTGATTGGCCAATGTCTTCTGATGTAATGGTCACTTCGTGCACGGCTATCCCACTCACAGAGAAAGCAACAGTACTTGGTGTATCCACCCTGTATTCCAAGCAAATGAGCGACCACTTTTAAGTCACCGCAAAGTGACCAATGATGATGATCGTAGTTTATACACTTCAAAAGCTGCTTAATGTTTTCACAAGTTTCTTTCACATGAACTGCGTGACCAACTGGAATTGTCGGTAACACATTACCATTATTCAACAAAACAGCTTTAAGACTCGTCTTGGATGAATCAATGAAAAGCCTCCACTCTTCCGGTATGTAATTGATTTTGAGGGCTGCCATTAAACCAGAAATGTTGTGGCACGCAGAAAGGTCACCCTCTTTGAAAAAGAATGTAATAAGCGGCTTCTGGCGGTTCCTATACACAGAAATTGTAACATCTTCTGCCAGGAGATTCCACTGTTGCAATCTGGAACCCAAAAGCTCCGCCTTGTTCTTCGGTAAATTCAGATCTCTTACAAGATCATTCAGTTCACCTTGGGTTATTAAGTGTGGTTTAGTGGATGTAGTTTGCTCAAAGTCTGGGTCACTTGAGGTTGATGGTTCAGGACCACCAATGTCCTCTTCATCATCAGTGGAAGCAGCTGAAAATGATTCTGACACTTTGGGAACTGGTAGGTCATCGCCATGTGGTACCGGACGTATTGCAGAGGGGATGTTTGGATATTCCAGAGTCCATTTTTTCTTCTTTGATATGCCTTTCCCAATTGGAGGGACCATGCAAAAGTAACAGTTGTTGAGATGATCAGTGGGCTCTCTCCAAATCATTGGGACTGCAAAAGGCATAGCTTGCATTTTGCCAGTCAACCACAGTTTAAGATGTGCTGCACATGTATTGCAGCATATGTGTGGCGCCCAGCTCTTACCTTGATCTCCTATTCTGCAGCCAAAATACAAACTGTACGCCTTCTTAATCACTTTAGTTATATTTCGTTTTTGTGATACAAATGTCACCTCACCACATATATAACAGAAATTATTAGCACTGTTCACACATGTCCTAGGCATTTCTAACTACGATACTTTTGATAAGGACAAATGCACTAACTAATGGCAAAATTTTATCAGAGATAAGATATTAATACACAAAGGTGATGTAATCATAGGTAGGATTGCATCATCAACTTCTAGTTACATTTTTATTGGTCATTAGAAAAAAAATTATGCAATCGCCCACAACAGTTGCGTCATATATATAAATTGACCGTAATTAAATAAACTAGTAGCATATATCTTGAAAACTAGAGCCAATCAACATTTTTTAATGTCATTTTCGTTTTCAGCACACCAAAATTAGTTAAGATCAGCTATTTTCATTTCTGGTACATTTTGGTTGTTGACTAGTGTTATTTTGTACCAGTTTGTAAAGATAGTTTTAGCGAGGTGCAATAGATAGATAGATAGGTAGATAGATAGATAGATAGATAGACAGACAGACAGATAGATAGATAGATAGATAGACAGACAGACAGACAGACAGACAGACAGACAGATACATACATACATACATACATACATACATACATACATACATACATACATACATACATACATACATACATACATACATACATACATACATACATACATACATACATACATACATACATACATACATACATACATACATATTAGAATCTTTATTCTCCATAAAATACATTAATATGTACAGACATGATATAATAGATACAACATGGCATATAGGAGAATCATTAGAATTTACATAAAGTGTTGAAGACGTCTCAAGTAGTTATATGTGGGTGTTTTTACATCGAACCTTTGTGTTACACATACATAAAATTTTTTAAGCTTTCTAAAAGACATTGGCATATAATGATATGATATAACCTGCCAAAAAATGAGAATTATTGAAATTTACAAAATGTGTGTAGAATACCATTCAAGTAGAGCAATATGGTTGTTTTTACATGGGGGTTTTATCAGAATTTCTGTTTGCCATAAAAAACTTTGACAGCTAGTAGAGTGAGATATTAAATATAGCATCAAATACAATAGTCGTTTGGTATAGTAGACAGAGCACAATTGAGATTAGACGGTGGGGAAAACATTTCAGCAATTTAACATGGGTGTTTTTTACATCGAAGTTTCCATATTCTGTAAGAACCTATAATTGCACTGATACTGACATATTTACATAAAACCTTTGCTTCAAATTTCCGCAACCCTAGCGACATTAATCCACTCACACACTTTGCATGCACATGACCTAAACTACCAATTATCAGTACGATTACATGCGTACGATAGCCTAGTTCGTTAATACATACATACATACATACATACATACATACATACATACATACATACATACATACATACATACATACATACATACATACATACATACATACATACATACATATAATAATTGATTGAGTGAATGAACATTGTATAAACAAATATTAAAATGTAAACTTACCAAGCTTAGATCAGGTATATCGACTGGTATTATTCTCACTTGTATTAAGGCATGATCTGCAAACCCATTTTTGATCTGCTCCGAGTTGTCAAAGACACCATTCACGATTGTACGAAAATTTGAAATTTTCTCAGAGAGGTCTAGACATGAGGAAGATGAGATTCTCTTATTTTAGGACAGTTTAATATAAAAGACGTGATATGTTATTTAATCATCTGTTTACTTACTTACTTAGTCGTTCCACTTCTACCGTGAGGTGTAGAGGTTTGGAAAAGAGAGCGCCAGACTATCCTGTCGGCTGTCTTCCTCCTGGAATGGTTCCATTCTAGTCCTCGGTCCTTCAAAGATTGTCTAATGTTGTCCTCCCAGCGGACTCTGGGTTGTCCTGGGGGTCTGGATCCTTGGCTCTTTGTTTCCCATGCTTGTCGTGGTAGCCGATCTTCTCTCATTCTGCAGACATGACCATACCATCTTAGTTGGAACTGTTCTACTTGGGTCTCCAGGGGTGGGATTTTAAGCCTTGACGTATCTGGTCTGGTTGCGGACCATGTCTCTTCTTGTTACTTCAACCACCTTCCTCAGATACCTCATTTCTGAGGTTTGGATCTGGCTTGTATGGGTTGTAGTCATTGCCAATGACTCGCATCATTTTGTCAAGACTGGGACATAGGTGGAACGGTATACAGCCATCTTCGTTTTCTTACCAACCTCTCTCGTGCTGAGGAATCCTCGATTTACGGCCTGAAAAAGTCTCCCAGCTGCTGCTTTTCTGGTGGCCAACTCTTCTTTGATGCCTCTCTTTCGGTCTATAATAGCTCCGAGGTATTTAAAGTGGTCGACCTGCTCCAGGATCTGTTCTTCTAGCTTAATCTGATGTCTTCTTTCTTCTCGTGATATCACCTTTTTTTTGTTTTATAGCTGTTTATGACCATCCCTCTCTTCTCAAGCTCTTCCTTCCAGACTTGCAGGTTCAGTTGGAGATGTGCCTCTGATTTAGCAATCAGTGCAACATCATCAGCAAATGCCAGCTCTGAAATACAGACCTGTCTCATCTTCCAGTACCCCACTGAATACTTTCTTGTTCTCTCCTTACATGCCTAGATGGCATCGTCCATGAGGAGTATGAAAAAGTAAGGTGACAGGATATCACCATGTCTTACACCAGTGGTGGTCCTGAACTCTTCTGACTTATGGTTTGCTGTCCTCACATAATTTCTGCAAGACTTGTAGAAGCTCTGTATAGCATGAATCAGAGGTGCTGGAATGTTCTTCCTTGATAAACAGTCCCAAGTTTGCTCCAGGAAACCCTGTCAAACGCGTTTTCCAGATCTATGAAACAAAGATGGATCTCATACTCAAGGGTCTTTTCACTCAGCTGTCTGAGTGTGAAGATTAGGTCTTGAGTACTTCGGTTTGCTCGGAATCCACACTGGACCTCATCCAATTGTGGCTCAGCTAGGCGTCGGAGTCTCTGCTCTAGGATTATAGAGTAGACTTTACCAGGGACACTGAGAAGGGATATGTCTCTGTGGTTTCCACATTGTCGGTTGTCACCCTTTTTGAAAATTGGTGTTATGATGACAATCTCCCAATCCTTTGGTATGGTCTTGTTGCACCACGCTGCCTTAAGAGTACTGTAATAGGTCGCCTGATGTTCCCATGTACTTACCCATTTCTGGTGTTATACCATTGTTGCAGGCTGTTTTTCTTACTTTCAGTCTAAGGGAATTAAGCGTTAGAAGTTTAGAACAAGCAAGCCGGATTTTGGTTGTCCCGTTTGGACAGCGGTCTGGTCCGCTGGTTAATGTATTTAAAAATATAATCTATTGTTTGCTCGTATGTACGGGAATAGAGCGTGTTGATCGCTACTTACATATCATGGCGAGTCCCGTGTGAGATAAAGTTGTTTAAGCTTTTTTGAGGTGAGCGATATTCGCTCAGCTTGCCCGGGTCATGTGTTTTGGCTGGGGTGTTCTGGGTAATGATTTTTGAGTGACATTGAGTCCCCAGCGAGTGAACGGGGAAGATGGAGTAGCCATGTTTTCGAGGTGTACCTGTGATAATTTTGGTACAGGTGTTAATGGATTTACATGTGATTATCCATTAGAGTTATAAGTGATTATCTGCAGATAAGTCAAGATAAGATAAGATGTACATTATCTAAGAGATGTGTTATAGGCCTTGGTGTGTATAGGCCTGTGATTTCATACATGTATTAGTGAAGGATCCATGGACATATGTTATTGCACTGCTATGCCCGCAGTTGCTCTTTGAGGCCATAGGTATTATTGCTTAGAGGATTCATGATTACCAGAAGGATCCATGGACAGAGATTCTTTGCACTGCTATGCCAGCAGTTGCTCTTTGAGGCCATACGTATTATTGCTTAGAGGATCCATAAATATATATTGGTAGCACTGCGATGCTTGCAGGCTACAGGAGGCCATACGTATTATTGCTTAGAGGATCCATGAATATATATTGGTAGCACTGCGATGCTTGCAGGCTACAGGAGGCCATACGTATTATTGCTTAGAGGATCCATGAATATATATATATATTAGTAGCACTGCGATGTTTGCAGGCTACATGAAGAGAGAGCGCTGACGATTCTGTATATTACTATTGGAGGAATCCAAGAACATATATAGTAGCACTGCGGTGTTTGCAAGCTACAGGAAGAGATAGCGCTGATGATCATACATATATATTATTACTGGAAGATCCATGAACATTTGTTAGAGTTATTGGAGATACTCCGAGGTCAGGAGTTGTATATGCTTGTAGTTGATATGTAGGGTGAATATTGGTAGCCCTTTTCCCGATGTTATTTGATTCAATGTAACTGTATTTCGTCGATGTCATTGTGGTCGTGTCGTGGCGTAATTAAAGTGTCTTAGAAAACGTTACCAGGGTTTCAACGATCAATGACTCTTACGTGTATGTACTGTTTAGACAATACACACATCATTACTGTTACCAGATGTAACAACAAGATTCAAGAGTCACATTAACTGTTCAGTAAGCGGGATTTAACAGTGGAGAAATACCATTATAATAACAGTGGTGGTCAAGTCTTGTTTTCACCTAAAATAAACCACCTATAACAATTATAAAACAGCATATAACATTTGGTGTGCCAGCTTTTCGGGCGTGATGCCTACGACATCCGCGTCACATAACTATCAATAATTCCATGGGTATAAAATTTGGTGATTTCCAGTTCACGTTGGATCTGATACCCATGCCATGTAAGTAAATAGCCCTGTGTGGGCGTGAATCTTCTTGAGTCAAGAAATATTACACTCGGTTTATAAATAGCCCTGTGTGGGCGTGGCCTGTAATCAGAACATCAATATTTACTTCGGAATCCTGCCTTGCACTCCAGATAGGAGATTTCATTCATGGTCGCAAGTTTTACGGCTTGTGATGCCCGCGACTTCTTTTAGAAGACTGTATGGTGCTTATTTACATGGCAATAATTGACCCTGTGTGGTCGAAGAGATATATTTCCTGCATCATCATCATCATCTTGGTAAACACTAACACTGATGCCCATGTGTGTTATGTTTATGAACGCTGTCAAGAAAGAACTATCTCGCATTATCAATGATGACATCAACCTTCTTTTTGCAACACATGATGACGACAAGCAACTCACATTTATCAATTACTGTGTACCTATACAACCATAGAGGGAATTCAAGTTTATGTTTGCAGTCATTCTACACGCGTGACTTAAGTAGACGGTTTGCAGTAATCAAGTCCTGTCTTCTTGTACTGTATACCTATCGTTTTTGTCAAGCGAAAAGGACGGGGTTATTTGCAAGATAAGTGGTATTTTGTTGTGAAAACTGTGCTTTTTTATGTAAATCAATAGGCCTTCCTGATCTTATGCTGTATTCGTCCTATTAAGTGTTAAGTGTTCTATATTCTATGTTTCATGTTGACTTATGAGGGTAACATCCCGGTTTAACCTAGGGCTTCATAAGCGTTCTTTAAGTGTGAGGTAACGTTTCATTGTTGTTATTGTAGTATTTTTCTTTGTTCCTTAGTTTATTGATTAATTTGTTCGTAAGTGTCTTTCTCTCTTTCCTATCTTTCATTTTTTATACATATTTTCGTTTATACACGGTGCTGTTTATTGTCTTGTTGCTATTCGCGGTTATCATTTCATGCTTTGAAAAATTTCTGTTTCAGTTCAATTTTATTGTTCAGTTGACCTCTGCGAACGTTATCATCTGTTCTCTAGTACCTTGTCTTTGTAATCGTTATCCCTTCTGTCTATATTATATGTTAGTTTTTTGTGATTTATTGTAGGACTATAATGCATAAGTGTTTAATGGCTATATGACCTACTATTTTGACATCCCTCATATTAAGATAGATTTATCGCTCATGTTCATTTGAATTTATAAGGGTTCTATGTATAAGAACCGATGGTTACAGTGATTAACTGATATTTTCAATTACTTGAAAACATATTTGGCTTTGTGAGCTGCAAAGATTTAGGGACATAAACTGATAATAATTATAAGTGGTGTTTACATAGTGGACTTGGTGATTGGATCACTATGGATCCTGAAATGGATGATGAGTTGGACCCTGATAATATGTGGCCTATGTTGCAATATCTATTTGAGGATGGCAAGGATAACGAGAAATTAAAAGGCCCAGAGCTTGAAGAAGATGTAATGGAGAGACTGTTGGCAAATGCGTCATTTCTTCTAAGAGTTTGTGCTCAAAATAATTTTCAGCCCGTTCCTCATTTAGTCATGTCTGAGGATTTAGCAGATTTACTGAATTATCTTCGGGTGTTTTTGAATCAGAATATTGATATTAAACACGATCACATAGTGAGAAATATAAAGAAGATAATTTTCAAGGACATTCATGCTGACCAGAAAAAGGAATTAGAAGGGGAGGAGCAAATGAAAGTTAATAAGCGGATTGCCCTACAACAAAGAGAGAGTTTTTTGGACAGTATGCTAAAGAGAGTAAACTACATGACACAGTGACTAGACTTAAAAGTGATTTACACAAATCAAACTTGGAGCTAGTTAGTTTACAAACAGTGGATGCACAACTGTTGGGGTGTGAAGGTCATTAGTGGACCAATCTGATCACACAGGCAAAGAAGTCAAGTGCATTACATTCGGGGGCACAGTTGAATATTATCCAACTGCTGAAATATTCTTAGATACCCTTTATTTTACTGGAAGGACTCTCGTGTGCCTGTTGGTCAAACCAATTGCTGGAATAACCCTGGGAAATATGCCTGGTCTTCATGAATACACTCAGGATGATATTTTAAAATGGGAACAGCATCATTGGCTTATGGCAAATGCTGTCACTACTAGAGCTCAGTCTCGTGCAAAGTTGCATGAACAGGTACAGATTGAGGAGATGACTGATGAGGTGATGAATGTTGAGAGGGTGACTGAGGTGGTGACTGAGGAGGAGAGGTCTGATAAGGAGGGGACAGATGAGGACGATTTACATGTTGAACATATTGACAAAGCATCATTCATACGGATGCAAAAGGAAGATGATTCATTAATTTTTTTTTATGTTGCCAAGTCTGATGATGTGGTATTTAATGATCATTCTTTACACTCGTAAACATACAAGAATGGTATCTTGATTCGGAATTTCCAAGATTCCACATCAGTAAAAAAAAACAAACTATGGTACCTACTAGTTTCCGCCCATTTGTCTTACGGTATGCTCATGATGTTAATTGTGCAGGACATTTAGGGATTGCCACGACAATCAGGGGGTTTAAACTCATTTCTTTTAGCCTGGGGTGACAAGAGATGTGAAAATCTTTTGTCGCACGTGTAAAACATGCCAAGCTGGGGCAGCTAAACGCCGCAAGCATAATGCGCCTATCCAGGCGTCAGACATATCTTTGCGTCCACTTGCAAAAATGGCAATCGACCTTATGTGTCCACTAACATTCACTTCAGCTAGAGGTCATCGTTATGAACTAACATGCATTGATATATGTCGTTTGTTAATCAAAACAGAAAACTGCGCCAATCATGGCCGTGTGATGAGGCCTATGTATTGTTACCCAATAAGAACAGTAAATTACTTGTATCTTGGAGAGGACCATATACTGTACTTGAAAGGTTGTCAGATGTTGACTACATCATATATATTAAAGGAAGGGGAAAAACCTTTCACATCAACTTGCTGCAACAATTTCACTCTCGTCCTCTACATCTTAAACCAGTCTTTGAGGCTATCGACGAGCCCATTGATCGTCGCTCTGTGGCTGTCATACAGGAAGAGTTGTCTGAATTACCTAATATTTCTGAGCCTCTTTCATCTCTACCTACTTTACCACTTTCTTCTACTGAGAAATGAAGAGATATTTCTATTTCGACTACTCTTGCTCCGTATCATAGAGATCAGATTTCTTTATTACTACAATCTTTTCCTGACGTGCTCACATATATTTCGGGCATACAGTTATCATTGAACGTGATATTCTCCTTACTGATTTCAGACCAATCACACTTAAACCTCATCCTATCCCTGTACATTTTCAATCACAAGTACAAAAATAAATAGAGGATATGATAAAATTAAACATAATTTCTCCTTCTCAATCTCCAAATAGTGTTCCTATGGTCTTGATTAGAAAGAAAGACAAATCCAATTGGAATTGCATTCACTTCAGGCGTTTAAATGCTGTAAAAATCTCGGATGCGGAGCCTCTACCTTTGGGGGATTCTCTATTGGATAGACTATCTGCATCTAATTTTTTCTGTAAATTTGATTTATCTAAAGGTTAATGGCAAGTCACCTTGTCGGACAGAGCAAAACCTTAAACTGCTTTCGCTACACCTTTAGGATTGTTCTAATTTAATGTTATGTCTTTTGGTCTCGTTAACGCTCCTGCGACTTTTGTTCGTATGATGCGAAAAATTTTCTCTATTCGTGATGACATCATTACCTATATTGATGATATTTGTCTTTTCCATCAATTATGGGAAGAACATGTTGTTTGAATTGAGTCTTTGTTGACTACTCTTCGTCTCCGTCATCTTATTGCTAAACCTTCGAAAACTAAAATAGGAGTCACTGTAATTTCTTTTAATGGTCATACAGTCGGAGGCAATTTTCGTAAGCCTGAGGATTCAACTATCTCCAGGATCTTGAATATAGAAATTCCCAAGACAAAAAACAGGTTCACAGTCTTTTAGGTCTTGTAGAATTCTATAGAAAATTCTTGCCTAATGTTTCAGAAATTACTTCATTTCTGTCTGCGTTATTAAGAAAGAACTCTCCAAATAAGATTGTTTGGACACATTCGTGTAATAAGTCATTCAATTTCCTTACGTATTTTTTCTCAAAATCACCCATTTTAAGATTGCCTGATAATCGATTTCCTTTTAGCCTTAGAGTCGCCGCCTCTGGTTCGGGAATTAGCGGTGCGCTTATGCAGGATTTCGATGATTGTCTACATCCAGTTATGTATGTCATTCGTAAATTGACACCCATGGAAAAAACCATATCCTATTGTCGAGCAGGAGTTGCTCGCGATTTTATATTGTTTTAAAAACCTACAGCGCTATTTTATTTGTGCGAAATTCGTCTTGGAGACAGATCAGAGAGCCTTGTCATATCCTAAGACTGCAAAATTTCGTAATGAAAAGGCTGCCAGTACAACACTTGCGCTCCAACCCTACGAATATGACATTCGTGCCAGCAAAGGCAGTCAAAACGTGGTCGCGGATGTGTTATCATATTGCGTGAAAGACTCACTGTCATCTAGCAACACTGCTACTGCAAGTATCTTGAGAAATTACATTAAACCTTTCTCCACATGTTGACCAATGAACAGTGTTCGATATATGAACATATTGCACTGACAATGCTTATGCTGACAGGTATTTCCTGATTTATTACTACTATGCACATAGGATATATGACAATATCCTGTGATGAATAACAAGTCTAAGGACTATTGTAATTTTTCATTAGAAAATTGAAGCAAATCGCTCAATGACTATTTTGACTGTGCTGACAGGTATTGAACGTGTTCAATCAGCACCTGATGATGATGAATGATGATATCGCCAATTCAAGTTGTATGTCGTTTTACTCAGCTCATTACATGGATGTATTGGACCTTAATAAAAGTTTCCATACTCTGTTTATGTGCAAAAACACACACATTCATTGATGGTCTAAGAATATGTGACATTTGGATATTTTGAATGCAAAACCTTGATTTATTCTATTGTTGGAACGGCGTCTAAAGATTAAGGGACTTAACTCAAGGATGCTTACGTGGACAAATTAACATAACTAGAAAAATCATATCATGCCATTATTATTCTCTATCTGGTTGGAGATTGAACATTGTTACTTAACGTGAACTTATAAATGAACTTATACGATAATATAGCAGAGAATCATGGACAGGAACTTTAAATATTTTCGCTGGACTTTAGTTGGTTATTATTCCACTAGTACAGATAACAATATAACATTGTGACTTTAAATACAGTGCTTTAATTAGCTGTTGATTAATTTTAATTCACGGGAAGAGATTCTGTCTTTAAAGCAAGACATTATACACTCACACTAATTCTTGATTGAACATTTTAATGGTTCTCACAACTATTGGCAATTTGTACCATACATCAGCGTATTCTTACCTGATTGGACACACTACTTCGTCATGTTCAAAATAACATAGGTTTTTTTTAATTGACACCGCAACATACTTTTTTGTGAAACGTACTTAAGATGTACACATGACTGTAATCCTTTCACGTACGATGTGGCATTCATTCACTTTACTAATATTATTGTCTGCCTAATTTCATCTACTTACACTGTTATAAATTTGTATATTCTATTATGCTTTGCATTATTGCTGTTGATCAATAAGTTAATTAATTAACAACTGATACTGGACTTGACTGATAAGTGTTATTGGACGGTGTGAGGTATGTGAGTGCATGTATTGCTACCATCATTTTTTATATGTTGGGCACTATTAGTTCTGGCTACCTCAAATTGCTGTTACAAAGAAATTTGCCCATAGTAGACATTGGCTTTGGTCTTAACAACCATGGACCACACTTTTCGTGTTAAATTGGCTACCCTATGGCAGAAACCTTGGTGCTATGCTAGTTTTTACTTACAGTGAAATTTGATGTTACGATATTTCACTCTGGTGATGTTATACTCACACCACGAGAATAATGACAACTTTGTTTCCATTATTTTTAAGGGGGGGGGGGGGGGGGGGGAGGGATGTTATGATTAAAATTCATATCGTTTATGTCGATATAAAAGGTAGCTCAACAGGGCTCTTTTTTGTTTATTTTATACGGAGTCACTTATTAATAAAGGAAGTAACGTCATGCTGAGATGGTCGACTGGCAGAAGTGAAGAAATTTGAAGCAGAAGTGAGGTGATCGTCTGCAAGAGAGATGCGGTGCTATTTTGGAAATGAGCTCCTGCATTATTCTGTGTTTTTTCTGAATTATTCCATCGCCAGGACATCAATATACTTGGTTGAGGTGTCCCCGGCTTATTCTAGTAAGGAAATGTGTGCCTACTCATAGAAATGTCCAAAGGACTATATTAAAAAAAGTCTGAATGATTGCCAATGACCAGCGATTGATAGGGAACGAACTGGGCTTATAAGTACTACAGCATTTTGCCTTTGGATCTTTATTTCGATTAACATGGAGCTTTTTGTCAAAACGAATAAACTGCATGTTTGTAAAATTGTGAAGGAGGTGTTGATCCGCTCAGTGCAGTTATGCTGATTTCGTGTTGTATGACTGCCCCTCGAGTCTACATTGGCCACGGAGAATATCACCGGAATAATTAACATTACTACACGTATCGTTTGGCTGCAGACGTTTGTGCTCAGAGGACTTTAAAAAAGACCCTTGCAGCTGCCTTCTTTCACGTGTATTGGGGGGTCGTTAATTTTAACTTCAATTCCGTCTGACTCCATGTCTTTCTTCAGTTTCTAGACCCGGTGTTCCTTATTAAAATGTATAATTTCCTGTGCTTTGTAAGTCTTATTTGTTTCTCCAATAAAAGGTCCGGTTAAAAAAAAGGAATTATGAATCTAGTCTTCACTCTGGGGAGGTCTGATGTTGTCTATGCGAGCGTGAAATTCACAGTGAAATAAAACTGCGAAATTATCAGACTATATTCCCTGCCTTCGTTTGTAATGGAGTTAAATACATGCTCCAATCATATTCAACAGTTTGCGTGTGGTACTTTCAAAATATTTCCGACTTGGAAATATTTTGCAAAGATCACGTCTCCCATAGATGGCAATAAGGTATCTGTTGCCCTTGTTTAAAAGCTTACATGCAGATCGGTAGACACACATGACAACATGCCCACATGTGTCCCAGACAGTAATGTTGATGTATCAAGGATGACCTGGAAGCGCTTATGTCAAACAAATCTGGTTCTATTCAGCACTCCTGCCCAACACAAGCTTGGATAAACAAACACCGTCGCTTGAAAAGATGGTCAAAAAGATTATGCGATAAAACATTGTCGCTGACCATCTAATAACCTAGCATAGCTTAACACGTCTTCGTGTGAATACGACACAATAAGGTAAGAATTACTCCCGTAGCAAATACTGCCATAGAGGAATTTCGTGCTTGAGACTTTCCGCATGCTATGTCCAGCATAAAGAGTAAAATGTATGAAAGGAAAAAAATGAAATGCCAAATAAAAGCAATCGGAAAGAAAAATGAAGATGAAGAAACGATACTCCCGTAGTGCTGGAGGTGTGAGAGCTCACACAAAATGACAGGGACAGACATTTCGTCACAAACCTTCACGCCTTGTTGCGTCTTGTAGTGCAGCAACATAATATCCCCTTCTTGGTCTCTGACCATCCTTCGTGCAGTGCCCCAACTGTAGATCATGCTTTGCTTTCCAATCTCCACTGTCTTCTGCCAAGTTGTCTATCTCTCTTCCTGTGGTCCATAGCGTTGAAGTTCTCGTGATGGTCTCATTAACTCTTCCGAGGACATGGCCAACCCAGTTCCAAGTTTGTCGTCAATGATGGTGTGTTCATCGTTTTGGTTGCACTGTGTAAGGTGCTCCTGGTTGGAGAATTTTCCTTATGCAGGTTATGTGGAAAGAAGATAATTTAGAATGTCTGTGTTTCCCCAACACTCTGCCCCGTACAAAAGTACAGGAAGTACACAACTCTCTTATAATTTTAATGTGGTACTTAAGCTTGGAAGATTTCCAAATGGTCAGGTTGGGTAAGATTGCTCTGACTTTATTCATTCAGTTACTAGATGATTAGTGGTACCTCAAATTTGGTTTGTTCTCTTGAGGGAGCTTGAAAGTAAATTGATTCATTTCATTATATGCTGATATTACGCGTGTGTTTTTTTGTTGTTGTTGTTGTTGCTTGTAATGACACGCAATGGCCAGTAACCAGAGTTGAGGAGTTGGAGTAGTGGAGTCGAGAGTGTTTTAGTGGAATCGATAACAAAATGTAAGGAATACGAAGGTAAATTTGTTGCCATATAAAAAAAAAAAAAACTATATTTATAGTTGGGTGTATTACACTACAACTTCAGGAGTCTGAGTCAGAAACTTTTAGTGACATATTCCACAACCTGCTGTAAGTATTAAAAAACAATATTAAGCAGACAAAGAGCCTCGTATTTTAAAACACAAGGTTACGATATTCACCTTCAATAATAAATCTTTTAAGATAATAGTTTCTCTCATCGCTAGTTCAGAGCATTTCTATAGCTTAGAATCAGAGCCGGATTAACGTAGTAGCACAAGTAGCATATGCTACGGGCCCCGCGCTTTTAGGGGCCCCGCGCCAATAAATATGTACATAATTTTTTGGTCATCTTCTAATACGAGCGTTGATGGGAAGGAGCGAAGCTCCTGACCGGGTTGGAAGGAAAGTCTACTGACCCCCCAGCCTTGCAATGACATGTCATTGGGCCAAAAGAGCTGGAAAGCTCGAGTGCCGCTGGTTAGAGAGAAGAAAAAAAAATACGAGCGTTAAACCAATGATCTTGTGATTTATGCCTTCTTTAGCGCCTTTTCATTTGGTGTCACGAAATTGTGAGAGAAAGAGCATAAGAGGGTGACTTAGTGTGACTCTTCATTATTTTAATTTCAACTGTTTGCGGACGGAAGCTATTTAAGTGGCGTTGAAAATTTGGTCACGTTTGGACGGAAGCCACTTTTTTGGCTCTAGGCGACTGCCCCTTTAATTTTGTTTCGTTCTTTGTGAAATGAATTTGCATTAACAATAAAAACTAGAATTTAGGAAATGGAAACTTCCTGTTTTAATTGAGGTATACGGCGTGCTCGCACTCTCTTTCGATCTCGATTAAAATTTCTTGATTTGTAAGGTTAGAAAACTCAAAAAATGAGCAGTAGACACAGAGATATTGGACGTAATTATGCTTCTGGAAGTGAAAAACGTAAAGCGAAGGAAGAAAAAGAAAGAAGAGGTCAACTTGTGATATCATAAACACGTAAGCTAACAGAATATTTTGATGTTCATGGTGGTGGTACTCTAACCGCTGAAGCTGGAAGTACAGGAACAACTAGTACTAGTGCAGGCTGTGCAGCAGAAAACATACAGCAAAACCCAGTATACACTGAGTCTGAATGTGAAAGAATAAGTGAAACGAAGAAGTACTCTAATGATATTGGTGACTGGCCGAACAATATAGATGACTGTGAGCGTGAATATTGCATATCCAAGGGAAGTGAAAAATGTCAACATGTTGATAGTGCCTTCTCTTCATCCGTGCGATTGTATGACACTGAAAAGAAAACTCGATACTGTCAGAAGTCTTATTTTACACATATTCATAAACTTACAAACAAGCAACATGCAAGAAAATGGTTATGCTATTCAGAAAGTAAAGGGCGCCTATTCTGTTTCCCATGCAAGCTTATGAGTTCAGAATGTTCATCAAAGTTTACTGTGGAAGGGTTTAATGACTGGAAAAATGCAAGCAATCTATTGCGTCGACATGAAGAAAGCTTCTCACATAGACAAGCTTTAATTTCACTGTTGATGCGTAAAAACAAAGGTGAACGTGTCGATTCCCATCTTGTGAAACAAATGGACATTCAAGAAAAGTATTGGCACAAACTTCTAGAGCGAATAATTGAAGTTGTGAAGTTTTTAGCAGAACGAGGCCTTTCATTTCGTGGCAGTGATGAAATTGTTGGGTACCCTTATAACGGGAATTACTTAGGGTTGTTAGAATTACTGGCCAAGTTAGACCCTTTTCTGGCAGACCATATAAGTACTCATGCAAACAAAGGATTTGGACATACATCATATCTATCTAAAACACCGTGTGAGGAATTCATCAATCTGATTGGATCCAGCATACTGGATCACATTCTCTGTGAAGTGAAGAAATACAAGTATTATTCCGTTTCATTGGATTCTACTCCAGATATATCTAATATGGACCAGCTGACTTTGACTCTGCGCTATGTTTTGCCATCTGGACCAGTTGAAAGATTTGTGACATTTTTGGATATGGAAGGTCATAGTGCTAAACAGCTTACTAAAAGTCTACTTAATTTTTTAAAGGCAAATGACATTGATATTAAAGACTGCCGTGGTCAAAGTTATGACAACGCCAGCAACATGAGTGGCAAGTTTATAGGATTACAAGCACGAATTTATTGATAATGATAATTACTTTGCAAATTAAAAATGTATGTGTTCAAATATGTTTGTGTTGTTTTATTGTTTTTTTTTTTAAATATAGGGCCCCTTTCTTAACATATGCTACAGGCCCCGCACTAGCTTAATCCGGCCCTGCTTAGAATACATTAAACATACCAGTTCAGTAAATGATAGATGAATAGAAAACTGAACAACCTACTTGGAAGCGAACTTTTTTTCTCATATTTTCTGCATTTTGTGAATTTCTAAGATTCCTCACTATTAAATTGATTCACATGATCAAGAACAACAAAAAACGAAATCTGATATCTATCTATCTATCTATCTATCTATCTATCTATCTATCTATCTATCTATCTATCTATCTATCTATCTATCTATCTATCTATCTATCTATCTATCTATCTATCTATCTATCTATCTATCTATCTATCTATCTATCTATCTATCTATCTATCTAACTAACTATCTTTCTGTCTATCTATCTATCTGACTGTTAGAATAAACACATCTCTCACTTCCAGCTCTGGCTTGTCCAGTTATCACACAAGAAGTCAGGATGATGACAAATAGTCTCTTCAAGAACATTATGACGTGTGCGGCTGTGCGAAAACAACTGAAGATAGACTGCGGTCTGTGTCTGAGCTTGTCTGTTTAAAGACTGAGGTTTTATAGAATAATCTCAAAACGTGTACTGAATACTTCAAAGAGTTTGTAAGAAGATACAATCTCTGTGTAGGAAAAATTAATACGTATTGTCAGTTTCATCATATGTATAAAGAGAATGTTTCCGGCATCAGACCGTAGTACTTTATGTTCAAACAGTTTAGCAAGGTATCCTACTAAATAACAATTTTGATGTTATCACTGTTGTTTGGTAATTGATCTCCCGTACCGTTGTATAGTTGTAGTTAATGTTAATGTTAATCAGAGTCGACGTCATTGTACTCTGTGCAAACCCATAGGTGCTCAGTTTCCCTCAGCAAATGTCAAAGGGTATGAATGTCATTCTCTAATAGTCGAGCCTGAATTGCCCTCAGTATTTCTTCCTTATCCCTAGTCAATGCACCTTTTATGGGTGCTCTTGAAGAAAGTCTATCAGCGCTTTCATTGCCACATACCCCGGCATGACCAGGACAAAAGATCCATATCACTTTTTTAAAGATTCGATGCTGCTATGGAGGTTTTCCATTCATGTCGAAGCCAACCATTTTGGACCTTTCGAAGCATGGATTGTGAGTCTGATACAATAACTGCCTTTGTTAATAAAGTCTCAGACAGCCATCTTAAGGCAGCAGTAACTGCCTCTATCTCCATTCTCATGCTGGATGTTGTTATCATGTAAGCCCCGCTATGTACTGCGAAGGTTCTGCCCTTTACTCTAGCAGAGAAGCCCCACCCTGATTTATTACTATGATAATGCACATCATCATCCCCAGCGTATACGTATAGTAACTATAATCAGCTGTAAATAACAATGTTATTATTATGTTACCATGTGGCACAAACAATAAACAGATATGCTATGAACTTTCTGTCTGAAAATGATCACTTTAATGCCACCTGGGGAAAGATACCACTAAAGTGTAAGATAAAGTAACTGTTTATTTACAAATGTGACAATGCATTTGCCTACAGGATGATTTTTTTATGATAAAAGTAAGAAATGTTTAAATTTAGACCACTTCAATTGTATTACTCTTTCTGAATCAGTGGTTCCCAACACCTTTAATTCAAGCACTACATTGTGTAAGATTGTTAATGACCAACGTACCACTTCTCCAATTTTCAAACAAGAATGACTTGTCTATATACAAAAAAGACCTTTATACTCACCAAACAAGAGTTTTAGCTTCTAGAACAACGACCAAGATAAAATCATCATTGTCCCGTTTTTCACTCCTTATAACGCACATGGTCATAACAATAACAGTTGCTGCCCCTCCCCCCTTACCCGTAGGAAGTCTGTGACACAGCACATGCTTTTGTAACGGCCGTTTCTGCAACATTCTTGTTTCGTTTAGATCAATAGATTGAAAACTTATTGACAACCTCTTATTGGTCGCCTTGATATGTGTGTCTGGGGGACATGTGCTCTGATGTAGTCTATGTCTTTCAGAGACCACTGGAAAATAAAAGAGATCATTCCTTGTCGGAGTTATTTCATGGAGTGTCAAAGCCAGACAGTACACAATAAAACAATATGATACTATGTTTGACCAAAAGTAATGCAGCGTTAAGGCCAGACAATACACTTCTAACACACGTAGGTACTACGAGTAAGACATTTGTCAAAATAACACGGGAAATATTTGATATTGTTCTTTATGTGCCGTATGTAACCATGACGGTACTAATTCTCATGTGCTCATGTATCTACATGTATTGGTTATGAAGCTATGGAGCAGCGAGTGAAACACGGCATGGACAAGAGTGAAAACAAGCAAATGGACTAACATTTTACTACTCACTTAACATAAGATCTGAAGATAACAAATGTCTTGGGTCAGGATGTGGATGTTGAACCAGTAATCACTATCGATAAATGTGAATAGGCAGTAGTTTGTCACTTTACATACATGGGTCTACCATTAACCACAAACTCTCTCTGAATACAAAAACGGACAGCAGCAGTGGCAAAGCTACTTCCATCTTTACCTGCCTCACAACTCCTGTTTGAGAAAATTCGAAACTCACAATAAAAACCAAAGCTTGAGTATATAATGCTTGTGTCACCAGCATCTTCTATGCGTCAGTGAGACTTGGACAACGTATGCTAAGGAAGAAAGGAGGCCCATTTCCTTCCATCTGCGCTGTCTACGCCACATCCTTGGTATTTCTTGGAAGGACAAAGTAACAAATGTTGAGTTGCTGTCACGTACTGGCCTTCAATGAATGTCTTCACTATTTAGACAGCGTCGACTACGCTGGCTTGGTGATGTCCGCTGCATGGAAGATCGTCGCATCCCTAAAGATATGTTATATGGACAAATGATAGATGGCAAAAGAAATGTCTAGCGACAGCAGGTGAGGTTCAAAGATGTGTACAAGAAAGACATGAAGGCACTGGAGGGGGAAGCTGCCAAATGAACCATGGGGCGATGGTCCCTACGGCGCTACCTTAGACTGGGTTAAAAAAAGCTCTCACAACAAGCAGGAGAGATAAGAGCACGCTGATTTGAACGCCAGGAAAAAAACAGCTGAGAGCTATCACTTGTGGGGGCCTTCCCATAGTCTGTCATTACTGAAGGGGCTACTATAATATAATTAACAACCACTTTATCCCAACACGTTTTTAAAATTTACGGATAGCTTGTTTTTATTTCTTTTTAATTTTGTCTTCGTACCTATTAAATATACGACTGGACAAAAGTTAAGAGCCGCCATTCAGTTTAGACAAGGTTTATATAATTGATTGGCAATCTGTAAAGACAAGTGAAAATGTCATTAAAACTGAGCTCAGAGAAATGTGTATACATTTCTGTATGCACCAGGTTAAATTTTTTTAAATGTCTAAAAACTGGGTCACTTTAACCCGCACGTGAAAATTGCCATTGTTGCTGCAAAAACTTGTGGTTTTTGCAACACGCCCCACTAGTTCAAAAGGTGAAAAAGTGAGTTGAATTTGAATGCACGTGTAAAATGATCATCGATAAAGAGTGTCCACCGTTGGTATGCACTAAATCAGTATGACAAGTGGTCGAAATGATCACTGCATTTAGCCATGCCACCAAGGAGAAGTCTCAGCACTGTAGATCGTGGTCGAGCCATGGCATGGATTCAGGATGGTCAATCTGTTCGTCATGTTGCAAGACGTTTAGCAGTGTCCCACTCTACCATTCAGAGACTTTTTGAGAGATTTCAAGCTACCGGACATTTGGAAAATCGACCCTGCTCAGGAAGAATTATATAAACCTTGTCTAAACTGAATGGCGGCCCTTAACCTTTGTCCAGTAGTATATTTTAAACATTATAAAAAATTCAAGATAAATTTTCTATTACTTACTTACTTAGTCGTTCCCCTTCTACCGTGAGGTGAAAGAGGTTTGGAAGAGAGAGCGCCAGACTATTCTATCGGCTGTCTTCCTCCTGGCCCGGTTCCACTCTAGTCCTCGGTCCTTCAAAGATTGTCTAATGTTGTCCTCCCAGCGGACTCTGGGTCGTCCTCGGGGTCTGGATCCTTGGCTCTTTGTTTCCCATGCTTGTCGTGGTAGCCGATCTTCTCCCATTCTGCAGACATGGCCAAACCATCTTAGTTGGGACTGTTCTACTTGGGTCTGTAGGGGGTGGCATTTTAGGCCTTGACGTATCGTCTGGTTGCGTACCATGTCTCTTCTTGTTACTTCAACCACCTTCCTTAGATACCTCATTTCTGAGGTTTGGATCTGGCTATTATGGGTTGTAGTCATTGCCCATGACTCGCATCCATATGTCAAGACTGGGACATAGGTGGAGCGGTATACAGCCATCTTCGTTTTCTTACCAACCTCTCTCTTGCTGAGGAATCCTTGATTTATGGCCTGAAAAAGTCTCCCAGCTGCTGCTTTTCGAGTGGCCAACTCTTCTTTGATGCCTCCCTTTCGGTCTATAATAGCTCCGAGGTATTTAAAGTGGTCGACCTGCTCCAGGACCTGTTCTCACAGCTTAATCTGATGTCTTCTTTCTTCTCGTGATATCACCATGGATTTTGTTTTAGAGCTGCTTATGACCATCCCTCTCTTCTCCAGCTCTCTCTTCCAGACTTGCAGGTTGGATTGGAGATGTGCCTCTGATTTAGCAATCAGGGCAACATCATCAGCAAATGCCAGCTCTGAAATATAGACCTGTCTCATCTTCCAGTACCCCACTGAATACTTTCTTGTTCTCTCCTTACATGCCTTGATGACATCGTCCATAAGGAGTATGAAGAGGTAAGGTGATAGGATATCACCTTGTCTTACACCAGTGGTGGTCCTGAACTCTTCTGACTTATGGTTTGCTGTCCTCACATAATTTCTGCAAGACTTTTAGAAGCTCTGTATAGCATGAATCAGAGGTGCTGGAATATTCTTCCTTGCCAAACAGTCCCAAAGTTTGCTCCAAGGGACCCTGTCAAACGCCTTTTCCAGATCTATAAAACAAAGATGGATCTCACTCTTATACTCAAGGGCCTTTTCACTCAGCTGTCTGAGTGTGAAGATTAGGTCTTGAGTACTTCGGTTTGCTCGGAATCCGCACTGGACCTCATCTAAATGTGGCTCAGCTAGGCGTCGGAGTTTTCTATTACTACGTCTCCAAATCATTATTTACGTGACAATCGACTTGAGCAATCAATTCGGCCGAGTTACTGTAAATATGACGGGCTCTATTTATAAATATTCAAGATACGTATTTATACAAACCCAAAATACAAACAGAGGAAAATTCAAAACATTGTATAAAGCACAAAGCATCCTCCATATTAAGGATTGGAACAAATGTGCGTTGTTTCAACAAGCGCGTAATAACGTTTCTTTGGCAGAAACGAGACAGGAATAAGATTGCAACTTTTGAGGGAAAAATGGGACATCAAAGTTAATTTTTTTTTTGTTAATAGCGCATTTTTGGGATTGTGTCTAAATTTCGAGCATGGTGGCAGAGCGCGCTTGTTGATCCTATACGTAATCATGGCAGGCTTGTGATTGTGGACGCAAATTCTTGAATTGTCCATATTTGCTATATAAGTGTTGTTATGATTAAAATTCATAACGATTGCGTCGGTAGAATTAGGTAGCTCGACAGGGGTCCTTGTTTGTTTATTTTATACGGAGTCATTTATTAACACAGGAAGTGACGTCATGCCGATATGGATGTTTAGCAGACGTGAAACTGAAAATGCAGAAGTGAGGAGATTGTCTGCAGGTCTTTTCCCAATGTGTGTCATGGCGAGTTGATGCATGTGTTTGAGCTCCTGATTTTTTATATATCACTGAGTTATTTCATTACTAATACATCAAGATCTTCTGTGAGGTGTATCTAGTTATCTACAGTTACAAGGAGTATAGCTTCTCAATGTCGAGTGTGAAGATATATTTAAAATAATACAAATGAAAAGGACAGCGTTTCAGACATGAACGGACTGACTAAAGTTATATCGACGACTGCATATTATATGCCATTGTATGTTGGCCGTAACTGTATTTAAATTTGGAGCAGCGTCAAATATTAATAAAAATGTATACTGTCCACTTCGTCCATTGTGGCTCAAATAAATACTAATTGATGTTGGCTTGTTTCGGTGTCTGATACGTCTACTACCCTAGAAGTGATCTTGGTCACATGAACCATCCTTTCAGCCAAATATTAACATTCAGAATATAAAAGACACGTAACTGGTGTATAAGAATAAGCAATTGGAGTTCGTTACTTTTGCAGAAACTCGGCCGATTTAGTCACGTGATACCTCTTTATATCATGCTTCGGACATGGAGAAATATAACGTTTTTATAATTTTACAATTTTTATTATGTGTTTATTACGTACCAAGCAAGATTTTTAAAAACAATGTCACGGGGTGCCTCCCATTTTCCCTACAGTTATGGTCCAACAGTGGGCAAAACCTTGAGAATCTAATGTGGATCTTGAAAGGAATCTACCTTCGCAAAAGATTACTCTTGGCGGTGGTGGTTTTTGATGTTATGCAATGTTGTTGTTCTGTATTACTATTGTACTGAATGAGGTCAGCTGTGAAGGTCCCTAATTATAACAAATTTTGGGTTGAGTTATCAGGGAACCTTTCTGCTACCACCTTATAACCTCAATCAGACCTATTCTTGACTAGTATGTATGGTAGCTACATCTAATGTCTAGGGTTATGCCAGTGTGGTGTGATGGTAATTTAACACTAACACACACACACATAACCAAATATTAAAGTCTATGATCAAATGAACTAACACCTGGGTTAAATTTTTATATGTAAATATTTTCTATACAATTTTATTGGTCCTGAACCTAGTATTCTTCTGGTCAGGACTTTCAAAATTAAAAAGAACTCAAGATATCTACAAAAAAATGCAAATTTTAAACCCAAAGGGACAATTGTCCAAACAAATACTATTAAACTATACTAATAGTGTTACTAAATTTTTAATATTACTGGTTTCTAACACTGGATGGCTGTTTGGGATTCTTTAATCATCCCCAGTTCTTTAATACACCTGTCAATGTTTAATTCCTTGGGGAATATTTTTATTATGTTATACAAGGGTGCACTAGTCTTTGACGCTGATGAAAAGTCATGTGCCAGATATTATACTTATCTGGCACAACTTGAACTGTCCGTATTCTTGCTGTAAAACGATCACTTTGATGCTGGCACAAAAGTAACAGGGTGGACTCTGTAGACCCCTGTCACTACTGGAAATGAAAAGACTACTCAACTGCTTTTCACTGACATCTGTCACCGGGCTAGTGCCAGATAAAAACCCTGTAACAATGAAATAATGTCTCCTTGTTGATATCATACTTAACTCTTTCAGTCCCAAGCAAAAAAGTTGGTTTGGCCCAAGCAAAAATGGCCACCCCGGTGCATTTTTAAATAAATATCTCAAAACAGAAACACGTTCACTCTTAAACACATGCGGTATTTAAAAGAATGTACTTGCAGTCAGAAATGACGTTTTGGGTGGTTTGTGGGTAGTTATAATTAGAAACAGTCTCAAACAGAGGCACATATACTAAACGCTTTATAAAGTTGATTGGGCCAAGCGCGTCTAACCCCTGAGGATATATAAAGTCGATTGGGACTTAAAGAGTTAAACTGTTATTTCTACAAATTATAATACCTAAGAAATAAAGATCTGGGTCATATCTAATTGACCAACCCAGCGCATCCATTACAAAGTGTACCAGTGTTGTTCACATGTCTCTCCTCTCAAGGCGGCCCTGCATCTGCAATAATATTATTAATCTTTCTTTTCTTCCATACAATAGGATAGGTGAGCTGTGTCCATCTGGCCACCTAAGAAAACATTTTTATTTCACAAAACATGGGCATTTTACAAAACTGGCAATGTGTTATAGCATAAATCTACCTCTAGGCCCTGCATAAATCAGCTAAGGACCTATGTACTTACTGTCGGATTGGCAGTATCTCTCACTCACATTTCTTTAACAAAATATATATGAATAATTTCTGCCTTACTATAAATTCAATGAATAAACACAGGTACGTTGATTAGCAGACTTCAGATGTCCTGCTGGCTGGACTATGACGCCTATTATGGTTTTAGTTATAGATTTAGTTACTAAGGCAAGTAACACTTCACAGATTTTCAAACGTCCTGTTCAAGGGACTGTATTATACAAATGGCGAATAGCCTATCTAAGTTTTCCTTAATATAAAATGCGTTGGCCAATGAGATCCAAGTACTAAAGCTTTTCAGTTTGAATTTGAAAACAAAGTCAAAACTCCAGCCCCATTTAAAATGTACGTCGGTCACATTTTAGCATTAAAAGCTAAAAACAGACTTGATTTTTGACCTATCAAGTTCTTTCCTCACTCACTTTTAGACTTTCCCCTGCTAAAATATATTTAGTGTTAAGCCATCCCATAATTTCTCTCCCCTTGTCTACCCCTCCTCCAACAGAATACATGCTTGCTTGTATCATTTCCAACAACGCGTTCAAAATTGTAATCGTTAGTGAATGCAAAATGAATGCAAAACTGCCAGTCTGTCCGTTTGTCTGCACGAACAAATACAGTCTTTTGTCAATAACTTTCTTATCTACTGGGGGATTTTGTATTTTTAAACATATTATTTATCAGGAAAAGATAAGCCCTCAAACTAACTAAGTTTTGTGTTCATATTCCTAGTAATAACGAATTCCAAAATTTTTTATATCAGTTTCAATTTCTAACATTACATAATCACGCCATCTCTTTCCCGCTTTTCAAAACTGAAACTACTAGTCTGTTACGTCATAAAATGGACTCTTTTGCAGCGAAAGCGCTGTCTGTGTGTTTATATATTTTTTGAATGTGCCTATAGTCCGAAAAAGTATTGGGTTTTGCGGGGTATTTTTAAATTCTACAAAGCTTGCCACAACGTTACCGAACACCTGCTAACTGTATCGTCTCGCACTGTCGTCTTGGGTAGCTAGTCAAAGAATCTAACGCTTGACAATTGGTGGCATGTGTTCGCTCTCTCTCTCTCTCTTTTTCTCTCTCTCTCTTTCTCTCTCACTCACTTTTATGCGTTCGTTTATGTCTCCCCTGTTTTATTCTTACTATTTTTCTTGGAACATCTAAGCTTGTCGTTTTCAAATTTTTACCGTTAACCCTTGACGTGCGAGTTATAAAGTCCAATACTACTGGCGCGGCAATAAGGTTTCACACTACGTTCTTATCTCAATGCGATGACTGGCGCGGGGAAAGAAGACGCGTTACAACTTTACTATTTCTATTTCTATTCATATTATTTTGACCTTTTATACTTATAATTAATAATTTTATCGCTGTATCAATGTACTTTATCACATTGGCAGAGATGCAGATAGAAGGATGATGTTGCCTCTAACTTAAGGGAGTGTTCACAAGATATTTCAGAAGTCAAGACCAATACTGAAAGTGTCTTAGCAATATTAACTTTTATTTGCCCAACAAATTTTGGGAAGAGATATTATATAATTTACTTCAGCTCGTACAACCCCCCCACCCAACTGAATTAACAGTGAAATTCTTTTTATTATTAATATTTGCTCTATATATTGTCGCGAGAGGTTCAGATGTTATTGAAAATAGGAAGATATCCTGGACATACAGGTGTATCAGATGATACTATGATAGTGCCAGATAAGAGTCTGGTCTTATCAGTAATACCCCCTTCTCTGAAAAATTAAGGGTGTATAGATAACAAAGGTAGGGACAAGCTGTGTAAGTTCCCAGAGAAGATGGTGATGAAGTACTCTGAGTCCCTATCTGCTACCTCTCCTGATCCACCTCTGTGATTATGGTAGATAATATTGTTTCTGACTCTGCTAGGAGAAATTATTTAATTTAAAATTTACCAACAGTGAATAAAACTTTACTTAAAGAATTTAAGAAAGTCTGCTGGTAAATATTTACAATTTATTTATACATATACTGTTGTCTGTCTGAAACGTTTTTTTTAAAATCAAATATGTTACAAAAGTAAATAAATAAGAACAGTTCAACAAATGTCTTTCACTTGTGTTAAGATGTCTATCATTTTGTAAACAGTTTAGCTTGCTTGATCTTTCACTGAAGAATTACTAGTGTTATTAGTAATACAATTTAATTGAATCTCTATACTGTTCTGTTCATCACGAACTGGGTGCGTTTATTTTTGGTGAGCAGGCATAAGCTACACAGTTGAATTGAGAGCAATTTAACTGAGTCACTGCAGATGGATCCCTCTGATGCTGGAGAGAATCTTCAGATGAAAACCTTCCAACTGTTACACACGACATGGCTGGCCCTCTATCATAGGCTGGCACTGCATTCGTTGCAACTTCAATAAGAGAAGCCTCTTCTTATTTGTTGTAAGCTTTAAGTTAAAGGATTAAACTTGAAACGAAGTCAAACGCAATCCCTGTATTTTCGTATCAATATTCCTCTATGACACAGATGGGGACCATAGACAATTTCAAACTAGCGTGCTAGCAGATGCACAAGATTTAGTATAGTAGCAACAATCATTTTAGTTCAATGGATCATAATTTTCTTCTACCTTCTTAATTATCATTCGTTTCCCATGATTCTCCTCCATACAATAATTTGGTCGCGAATAAAACTACTAAGTAATTGGTCGAATTATACAGTACCTAAATCCCTATCATCCTTCCTTATGTTCCTAGTAGGTGTCTCATTCCATTAAAGAAATACTTCTTTAAATACAGTGCTAAATTCATAGACACTCTTGGTCATCATTCTCAATATTTTAAATATTTGCGAAGGCAGGCTTTGCCTCTAGAATTACACATGAGCCTGTAAATTTCACCAGTACACACTGTCCATTCCTAACACATCTATACACGTCTTATCGCACAGATGGATTAATCAATTAATTACACACACACACATATATATATATGTGCTATAAAGAGCACAAAACAAATGTCTATGTTAGAGAGAAGATAAACACCTATGCAGGCCACCAAGAACCACTTTTGTCAATAGTGAAACGTCGAAAGCTTGCCTGGTTTGGGCATGTAACTCGTCATGACTCCCTTTCGAAAACGATCCTCCAGGGAACAGTCGAAGGTAAACGGAGAAGAGGAAGGCAAAGAAAATCCTGGGCTGATAACATCAAAGAATGGGCAGGACACGGTTTTTTCACACTTGTACGCATTGCTGAGAATAGAGAGCAGTGGAGGACTCTGTCTGCTGATGCTTCCACCATGGCACCCCTACGACTCATGACGGGTTATGGGTTGAGATGAGATGGAGATGATATATATATATATATATATATATATATATATATATATATATATATATATATATATATATATATATATATATATATATATATATATATATATTCGTTCTTACACTCAGGCACACACAGACGAGCCCTTAATGGTTGATTAAGGTCTGCTAACAGGTACAGAAGGCAAGCAATTGCATTAACATATGCTCTTCTTTTCCCCGCTCTCTGTATATTCAAATATTAGTGACTGAACCGAGTTTGTTAGGCAGTATATTTATAGTGTAACCTCGGTCGTACGAGATGGGAAACCCGAGGAATGTAATCACGATCAGAAAATATGGATACCTTTTTGCTTATCGTTCAATGTAGGAAAACTACTTTTTTAATTATCTCCGTTATTCCTGATTTTATTTCTCCAAAGCTTAAATTATACCCCGAATTATGCTTTATATATCTATGTATTAATATTTTAGTTTCCAAATTGCATTTTATGGTATGCATAGTTTAAACTGCTAAATGTAGGACAACCTGAAGCTTCGAATGCATTCAACCCAAGATTTCTCCCGTTCTATATTAGTTGTTAAGACAGATTTTATATTTTGTAGTCAAGGGGAGTTTACACGTTGTAATACTGGTATGTACAGGCCCGACGTTGGTTATCTCCCTTGATTGGTTTTAAAATATTTGATCCAGAATTCTCTCGAACCTTCGAGATTGAGTTTAGTTCACGTTTCGCGGTTAGCCGCGCATGCGTGACTGTTTGAGCGGGACTGATATGCGGTATCTCGTTACAGTTTGCTCTGGGGTTTTGACCAGGCTGGTCAGCCATGTTTTCTAACTGTGTGTTCGGGGAAGATATTTGTGGTGAGATAGAAATGTTGGAGAGTCTCCGAGATATTTCTAAAGCCTAGGTTATATGGCTAGTATTTATATTGTGTAATGTGTCTTAGATATTGTATTGCCAGAGCTGAGAAGGTAAGAAGAATATTTACATTGCTCAAAAGCCAGGAACTTATGCGGCTTATATGTTGTATCGCCAGAGAAGGTGAAAAGGATATTTATATTGCTCAAAAGCCAGGAACTTATGCGGCTTATATGTGGTATCGCCAGAGAAGGTGAAAAGGATATTTATATTGCTCAAAAGCCAGGAACGTATGCGGCTTATATGTTGTATCGCCAGAGAGGGTGAAAAGAATATTTACACGATGTTTCCAAGATGTACTTTGATATGTACCAGTGACAGTGAATTGTTTACAATGTGCCTATGTACTGTATTACCAGGATGTTTACGTTAATGTGTCGTTTGTAGCAGTACAATAAACAGTGTATAGACGTTTTAGCCGTCTCTTCATTCTTCTAACTAGGAGGTTTACCAGAGTTCGCAGTGTTACCTGTTATGTGCATTATGGTGTGTGATTGTTCGTGTTTGTTCCAGAACTACATGTATTCACGTCCTTTGATAGCTTCACACACACACCCAGTCGGCCACATGTAAGCCCGACCTCATCATCATCATCAGTTGCCATCTCCACAACGGAGGTTGGCTGTAATGGATCTCCAACGTCTTCTGTCTCTTGTCTTGGTGGTACACTCTGATAGACTCTTTCCCGTCCATCTCTTGATGTTATCTTCCCACTTATAGCGCTGTCTTCCCCTTGCACGTTTACCTTCAACTCTCCCTTCTGTTATGGTCTTCTGCAAGGTGTTATGCCTTTTTATGTGGCCAAAGTATTTTAGCTGCCGAACTTTGACCTCTCTCATTAGTTCTCTTTTCATACCTAGATTTTCTAGGACCTCCTTATTTGTTTTCATCTCTTTCCATGAGATACGCCCCATTCTTCTATATATCCACATTTCAAGAGCCTCAATTCTTTCTTCCAAATGCTTATTCATCGTCCATGTTTCTGCACCATACAGAAATGCAGAATATATATAACACTTTATGATTCTCAGTTTTAATTTATGAGATAACTGTTTGGATGTCAGTATATGTTTCATGTTGTTGAATGTAGCTTTGGCCATTCCTATTCTCTTCTTGATTTCTGTTTCACATCTGCCATCTTCTGTTATTATATGACCAAGATATACGTAGCTCTTGACTTGTTCCAGGATTTTCCCATTTACGCTTATCTTTAATGTGGGTTTATCGTCTGTTTTTGCTAATTATCATAGCCCGACCTGCTGATCGCCTATATCAGCGCAGCACATAATAATTATAACATTTTCATTCTTCTGGAAGTACCCGGCGTTGCCCGGAGGTCTCACACCCTCCAACTCTATAACTTCAACAATGATTCCAGAAACATAACCACACATGCCCTTTATCATTAGTATTAGTAAAAGTATTATTACTTACGGGTAGAGTAACATCCCTAATATTGTGTTGGTACCCTCTTTCAAGTGGTACTTCTTCTAAAATGCTGTAGTAAAATTCCGAAGTTAATCAGGTTACACAGAGTGAGCCTTGCCATCTTTATTTTCCCAGCGGTAGTAAACACAAGACCAAGAAAGCGATTTCATTGCTTAGTGTATCATATCTTTCTATAATGTATGGCGCGCGATATGGTCAGAATTATTTAGAATTCGTAATGTGAGACAGGCGTCATTTCACGACAGAGCCTCCCAATTCAAAATCGTAAACCCGCTCTTGGAGCTTCCTGTCTGGATTCACAATTACGACATTCTTCCAATATGGGATTCACTCTACCTTACTCTTCTCCTGGTTTCCTTCAGGTGGGTGACTTTCAAGTAGGCACTACTTAAGAAATTTGCCTCAATATTTTGAGATCCAGGGATAATACCCAACTCGGAGAGCAGAATAATACAAAAGCAAAAACACGAGTGATAGGCCTTGGTAACACGAGCAGATATACAAAAGCATACATTATATATATATATATATATATATATATATATATATATATATATATATATATATATATATATATATATATATATATATATATATATATATATATATATATATATAACACCGACGTATATAAAGGACAAGCAAGGCAAATTGCTTACTGCCCCGAAGGAAGTAATGGAAAGATGGAAAGAATATTTCTCAGAACTCCTGGATGGTGAGCATGGTGAAGCAACAGAAATGATAACCACTAGCACAGAAGAGAAAACCAATGATGGTGAAGATGACACAAAGATGGAAGAACTAAGGGCAGCACTAGAGAAAATCAAGATGGGCAAAGCAGCAGGGCATGATGGTATAACACCAGAAATGGTTAAGTACATGGGAGCATCAGGCGACCTATTACTCTTAAAGGTCCTACAGGCAGCATGGTGCAACAAGACCATACCAAAGGATTGGGAGATTGCCATCATAACACCAATTTTCAAAAAGGGTGACAATCGACAATGTGGAAACCATAGAGGCATATCCCTTCTCAGTGTCCCTAGTACAATTTTCTCTAGAATCCTAGAGCAGAGACTCCGACGCCTAGCTGAGCCACAATTGGATGAGGTCCAGTGCGGATTCCGAGCAAACCGAAGTACTCAAGACCTAATCTTCACACTCAGACAGCTGAGTGAAAAGGCCCTTGAGTATAAGAGTGAGATCCATCTTTGTTTCACAGATCTGGAAAAGGCGTTTGACAGAGTCCATTGGAGCAAACTTTGGGACTGTTTGGCAAGGAAGAATATTCCAGCACCTCTGATTCATGCTATACAGAGCTTCTACAAGTCTTGCAGAAATTATGTGAGGACAGCAAACCATAAGTCAGAAGAGTTCAGGACCACCACTGGTGTAAGACAAGGTGATATCCTGTCACCTTATCTTTTCATACTCCTCATGGACGATGTCATCAAGGCATGTAAGGAGAGAACAACAAGAAAGTATTCAGTGGGGTACTGGAAGATGAGACAGGTCTATATTTCGGAGCTGGCATTTGCTGATGATGTTGCCCTGATTGCTAAATCAGAGGCACATCTCCAATCCAACCTGCAAGTCTGGAAGGAAGAGCTGGAGAAGCGAGGGATGGTCATAAGCAGCTCTAAAACAAATCCATGGTGATATCACGAGAAGAAAGAAAACATCAGATTAAGTTGGGAGAAAAGGTCCTGGAGCAGGTCGACCACTTTAAATATCTCGGAGCTATTATAGACCGAAAGGGAGGCATCAAAGAAGAGTTGGCCACTCGAAAAGCAGCGGCTGGGAGACTTTTTCAGGCCATAAATCGTGGATTCCTCAGCAAGAAAGAGGTTGGTAAGAAAACGAAGATGGCTGTATACCGCTTCACCTATGTCCCAGTTTTGACATATGGATGCGAGTCGTGGGCAGTGACTACAACCCACAAAAGCCAGATCCAAACCTCAGAAATGAGGTATCTGAGGAAAGTGGTTGAAGTAACAAGAAGAGACATGGTCCGCAACCAGACGATCCGTCAAGGCCTGAAATCCCATCCGCTGTAGACCCAAATAGAACAGTCCCAACTAAGATGGTTTGGCCATGTCTGCAGAATGGGAGAAGATCGGCTACCACGACAAGCATGGGAAACAAAGAGCCAGGGATCCAGACCTCCAGGACGACCCAGAGTTCGCTGGGAGGACAACATTAGACAATCTTTGAAGGACCGAGGATTAGAATGGAACCAGGCCAGGAAGAAGACAGCTGATAGAATGGTCTGGCGCTCTCTCTTCCAAACCTCTACACCTCACGGTAGAAGGGGAACGACTAAGTAAGTAAGTAAGTAAGGTTCCGAATTGATGAGGATGTCATCCATAAAATTAGGCGATGGCTGAGTGTCATAAGGGATCAGGTAATTTCCTCATCGTCCTTGATAAAACACTCGGAGTATTCTTCAACCCAAAAAGCAATATAGTAAACTAGACAAGAGAAAAATAACACGAGTGAGAGGCTATGGTAACACGAGCAGATAATACAAAAGCAACATTATATATATAACACCGACGTAGATAATAGAAACAAAGAGAGAGAGAGAGAGAGAGAGAGTGTAACCGGGGCATGTGTTCCTCAGGACTGGAACGGCATCATATTACCTTCATGTGGCAGTGCCGGTATATGCAGTATTTTCAGTTTACTTTACAGAGAGCAGATGTTTAACTGGCCTAATCACCAGAGATTTAGATTTCTCTCTTAAATTTGTGTTACCAGGTTCGATTTTCTTCTCTTAGGTGTTGATGTAGCGAATTTAATTGAAATAGACAGATTTCTTATCTAGATCTCAAAACTGTAGTAATTCACCTTCTCAACAGCGTTCGATTTCATGCAAAACTTTTAATATCTTTCAGCATGAAACTTAAAATTTCAACAAAGTCTGGAATTTAGAACATTTTTACAATAATAAGCATAATAAAGTTTTATCATCTCATCAGATGCTTTCATCGATGCAAAAATCCCTTTTTGCATCTTTGTCTCGTAGGCCTACTCAATTGTCAAATATGGCGAACCTTTTCATTCCTCCGTGTTCCTTCCTTTAAGTTACAGTCTTATTTTAGGTTCGACTACATTTACCCATCTCCTCAGATTTGTCCTTGATTTCTTTATTGTCATAAGCATTCCTGGAGTTAAATGCTTTCCAACACAAGAATAGTCTACTCTACCTGATTTGAGGTGTAAGACATTGTTTTTTGCAAATTGACTCAAATCCTCGAGCTTAGTTCTGCTGCGACTAGGGTTGGGAGCTCTATTTAAAATATATGTTTATCAATTTTCACAACTTACGTCAGTAAGAATTATACATATATTATCACTCAACGTCCTGGAATGCACATTTTATAATAAATGTTGTAGTTTGATTTCCTCAAACTAAGAAATATGTAGAGCTGTACCAGATACGACCTCTTGAGTTGCGCTCTTTCATTCTACTGCCAAAATGGCGTCCTGTTCCACTTTCCCCGGGGTAAATCTGAGCTATCCGATTGGTCAGGGGAAATCACCCAATTATTAGAAATAGCGTGTGGAAGCGACTCTTTGTCCTAAATATGTGACACTATTTATTATTTTCTGTTTCTCATAAAATATAAAATTATAGGGTGGTCTGTGCTTCCTCTGTCTTGTAAGAATATAGTCTGTTTCCAAAGGAACAACTATGTACACGGCCACATATAGATCCCGGGGCTCCGCAAATGTATCCCGTAGGGAGACATTTGAGTACTATCAATAACAAAAATCCATCCCCAAAAATTTCTAAGTTCAAAAAATTTTCAGAAAAATTTAAAGTTCAAAAATTTTTCTAAGTCCAAAAATATTTCCAAAAAATTTAATCTAATTCCTATACTGGGGTCCTATGTCTATATGAGGTCGTCTGCTATGTAAAAAAAACTAGTAGTGGACATCAACTTCAAAAAGTGTAACTTATTCATCACATCATAATATTTTTTCACCAAATTTACAAATTGGCAACACTGCCCAACAAAATCTGCAAAACACTCATAAGGTCATCACTAAAAAAATTGTGACGAGTGGCAACACTGGGGAATGAACAATAAACTATCTTATTTGCAGAACTTGGCTGGATTATCATAATCTATTACATTTCATTCAAAAATATAGTTGATTTCATTCTCTTGGATGTGGTAGGGGTGTTATCTCTTTTCTGTACTGTTATTTGCTCCATATATAAGTCTGCAAGTACTAAAAAAAAAATCTTTTTTTTTTCTGGCGTACTTATTTATTCTATTTCCCAAGTACTCTGCAATATTCCAAGAAATGTCCAAAATCTCTAATTCCTATGGTAATGGCAATCCACTTTCATAGAATAGCTAATGTTTTCATGGGTACTCATCATCATCTTCTTCTTTTTTTTCCAGTGAATGAGCCACTTGCTCATTATTACATGTAGAAAACATCTCTAAACATAATATGCATATTTATCAGACGATAATACAACCAGCATCATTTTTATAAGTAATCATTTTTTCACAATAAAAGCATTAAAACCTCATGGCTTATCCTTATTTATCTATCTGAATGTTTCCTTGTTATAGACATTTTCTAAATGGTAAGTGTATAAATTCGTTCTAAGTCCGTCACTGTAGAAAATGTTCTATATTACATTTTTTTTTTTTCTTCTTCAAAATATGTGATGTTTGTCTCCAATATCCGTGCGTCTGGTGGTGATCCTGTCCATTAGTCAGTTATTTCTAATCATTCCTTCTTTTCTGTCAATACAGTATTTTTTTTTTTGAAATCTTTCCTAGAAATATTATTTTATATATATATTTATTCTTCAAAGATCTTCTTTGACTTCCCATACATCAATTTTCAAACATCACATTATTCAGCAACCAACAGACGAATGTGTTACTATCATATTATGAAATATAAGGGAAAAGAAAAATATAGTTTCCAACTCATCATGAATTTTCTACATTGGGTTCCGTATTACTTTATTTTCTCTTTTAAGACAACTGCTTATACTCTTGACAATATGTATCCATGTTGTCACTCTCGAGGCATCCTTGTATACAATTTATATTTGTCTCCTTTTTTTTTTTTTTTTTTCATAACACCAATGTATCATTTATGGTGTTCCAATATCATTGTATCTATTCTATTCCTCCTGTTATCTTGAGAATTCATCCTTAGTAACTCCCTATGTACCTTATCTAGCAATACCTTTATGCAAAACACATCAAACAATTTTTTTTTGGAACTATCAACTGAGATGTAAGAACTTTTGAAAATATGAGATGAAAAAAAAATTTTGGGGTCATCACTCAAAAAAAAATGTGACATAGAAAGGAAGAAAATAATCAATTGATCGTGAGGAATCTACAATATTCTCGTAAGACAAAGTTCCTGGCACTCTGACTACTATATTTTTCCATATTATTTCTGGTTATCCTTGCATACAGTGTACCATTTCCATTTTCTTTATAAGTCCAATTCCTCGCTCATGGTGCTCCAATATTTAAAATGTGGATCCTTCCTATTCCTCTTATTCTGTACTGGAAATATATCCTTATTAATTGTCCATGTACTATATTTGCGAATATTTATCATCAATATATCAACTAATCATTTATAGAACTATTAACATAAATGTCTAGACTTTACCAAAACATGACTTTTTTACATATGTGCAAAATTTCGACACCAACTCTGCCTTCGCTGGTCGAGGGTTAGTCAGAGTTATGTGGTGCCTGTAACATCCGCTGACTACAGCCAGATGGGTGACTTATGGTACTTATAATTCAAAAATCTCATCCGTCAGTTATCTTAAGTGTGGGGCGGGGGTCTATTTCATGGTGTCCTTGACCAAGTTTGCTGCATTTCCAATCTCCATGATATATCTGTGACATGTCTGTCCTTGGGATAACATTATTTTTTTTTTTTTTTTATTCAATATCCTCGGGGTGAGCAAATCTCAGTGTGTCCACTTTCATCAATCATTTATTTATTTTCTCTCCTGTAATTCTGGGTATATTATGAGTATAGTAAATTGTCAATTTATTCCAACTATCTTACAACATTCTGTAATTCGTGATAAGGAATAGTAATTTGTTATACAACAATGTTCATATTACAAAGGCAATAAGCAAAAATCAAAAAAAAATATCTTCTCCAAAATGCGGATGCATCTCTATTTCCTTTACCTCTGGGCGTAGCAATTATTCAGTCATTATTTTTTTTCTCCATTATTTAATCTCCATTTTGTGTCCTTAGTACTTGTGGTTCCATGGGATTATCATAATTCATTTGTGTTTCTTGTCTACTGACAATCCTTCAATAATGACTTCAAATATGGTCCTCATATGTGCAACAATCATCTGCTCTGATTTTTTTCATGGTATTCATCAAATATTTTATTATCTCCTTGTCTTATCTCGTAACCACGAAAGACTAAGATTATCCCTCCAATGTTAATGTGGGGGATTTTGTGCATAAACATTTCAACAAAATCTCAGTTGTGACAACATAAAGTTTCACCTTAATATAAAATGGCATTTTCATCATACATAACCAGTTGCTTCTTCATCTCATGTGTCATTAGTGGTTATCATGCGGTAATGGGGTATTTCATTTGCTAGGTCAGCATGTGCAAATGCTATTTCTTTAACATGGGCAAAGGCATCATCAACAAATAGGTGTAATGTGTTCAATCTGGGGTTAGCATATACTAATGCTCTCAAGGGATTCTTCATTTGCAGAAATTCAGCATGCGCAAATGTCATTGGGGTATTTGTGATAGGCAGTATCAACAAAAATTGTTGGAGTATCAGAGATCATGCTGGTGAATGGAGCGTGGAATATGATCAGTTACAAAAGTGGAGATGAATGTTACAACAAAATAGAGTGACACATGTGTTATAGGTAATGTTTTGTAGCATTCTCAATATTAAGAAAATGTATGTAACTAAATAAGGGTGTCTGTAAACTCGTAACACCGTGTGTTATCAATCGTTTTAACATTTTTATTTTCACAATTATGCTATCTAAAGAAAATCCTCCGTGTGCTGGTCTTGATTTCTTTCTGTTCATCCGTATTCTAAGGCTGGAAAAAATAACTTTCTCAGTGAAGCTTTGACATCTTAGTCTGTAAGCAAGTCATTTGAACTGTCTAAAACTGAAAATAGAGTACATGGGGAGAGTTAGTACATTGTTAAAAAGGTTTATTCACATATGCGTAGACGGTGTTCGGATTTGCGGACATATAAAACACTTGGGCGTGTTTTTCAGAACAGCTTCGCTAGTTCCTTCACCATCTCTAACCTTGCAATGTCCCGACTGCTTAGGCGAGCATCATACTGAGTAGCAGTGGTGACGGGTGTGATAGGCGACGACACTGCATTTGCTGATTGTTGGGACACTGAGGACATTGACGAATGCGGTGATGGTTTTACTGTGGTTAGGGTGTGTATGGCTGGAACATCTGTTGGTTTTGAGGCAGGTATATGTTTCGCCTTGATTTTTCTTCTGACCCGGTTGTGCTGAACGTTAGCACTGGTAACAATGGGCACAGTAATTTGCACACTGTTGTTTTTGACTAGTTGAGATGAGACTAACACTTCTCGGCTTGGTTTTGGAACATGATTGCGTTTCTTCAGAATCTTTCGTCTGATATAGTTGTGCTGTATACGCGGAATTTTGTTGCTAGGGATTGAGTCATCAGATTCTGTTTTATAGGCGCGTTTGACGCTGGAGCTGACTGGTGCAAATAATGTACTATCCGCATCACTGGTTTCAATGGAACTAGCTGTATCAATGTCTGTTTCTTGTTGGTATAATTCTACCATTTTTCTGTCATTATGTTCGTTGGGGTCTGACAAAGCTATGCTGTCTTGTTCTGTTTCGTCTCCATAAAGATCGCTGGTATATGGTTCAACAATCTGCTTGGGTATATATTCTTCAGGATCTGATTGTTTTGAACGAGCAATCTTGTTCTTGTGGTATAGCAGTGTTTGGTTTTCACTAGTGTTAAAACTAGAACTGCCTGAACTGGGGGTGTGATAGGTATCAGCTGACGATTTATCACTGCGGGAGTAAGTTTGTGTGTGAATATACGTTGACTTAGGAAGGTCTGTTTGTGTTGCTACAGAGGTCGTTCTTGGTTCATTGATATCTGTGTCATGAAGCCGTTTAACTTGGGTTGGTTTATTTGGAAGGGGGTTTAACTGTGTCTTGTTATTTTGGACTGAATTTATTTGTCGGCGGCTGTGATCTTTGTTTCCTGACCTTATTGGACTATTTGTGCCCTCCCATCCATCTTCTGTTGATATGAGGCAAACTTGTCCATTCTCTGACGTTACGTTTTTGAATTCCCATAACTTTTCTGTTTTGAAAAAGAACCGCAATAATGAAATTTCTCCTTACTGTCATTCTTTGAGCTCGTTTATTCAAAGTGTTCCAGTGTTTGTTAGCTGCCGTCGTGTGTATAGCCTTGTCTTGTTGTCATTATACCTGATCGATGATAGTATACGTGGTCTGCTTTCTGTTTCTCTGTGGCGATAATATGGAGGTGTTTGTCTCATGGGGGCATGGCATTTTGTGTACTGGGGATTCGAACGGGGAACAGCGTGGACCGGATACCTCCGTTTCTGCCATGTGCTCTGGGGTTTTTCGTACGTCCGGTAGTCAATAAACCGTCTATCACTGTCAAGCTGAGGACGACTTTTACGTTGATATATGTTGTTTCTACTGTAAACACTGCTGTAACTTCGCCTATCCGCGTATGTTACTTTACGATGGGGTTTGAACAACTGTCATCATCTTCATCTGGGGTGTAGGATTTTTCTGTTTCCTTCATGTGAAGGGTTTTCGCTTCGTCTGTGTACGTGTTTAGAGGTATAGCAACCTCCCGTTGTAGAGTTGTATAACATTTCTTCCTTTTCAGTAGAACCTGCATTTGGTTTCTGTAGATCTACAGCATAATAGCTTCCAGTATGCGAGCCATAGACATTTTTATCTGGGGCAGTGGGATGTGCGTCTACTTTAGGATAACTTCCTGGCAGACAATATTCATTTCTCTTGTTGAAATTGTGCGGGTGGCGTGGAACGTGTTTGTCATGCATTGTCCAGGTATTTTCATGGGTAAAACGATAGCTGTATGGGCTGGCCTGCCTATACTCTTGTTGTCGATACATTTTCCAGTCTTATTTATTCCTTGTCCTTATGCCCTAGGGTTGATTATGCTGTTGAATCAGATTTGTCCTTGATTTCTTTATTGTCATAAGCATTCCTGGAGTTAAATGCTTTCCAACACAAGAATAGTCTACTCTACCTGATTTGAGGTGTAAGACATTGTTTTTTCAAATTGACTCAAATCCTCGAGCTTAGTTCTGCTGCGACTAGGGTTGGGAGCTCTATTTAAAATATATGTTTATCAATTTTCACAACTTACGTCAGTAAGAATTATACATATATTATCACTCAACGTCCTGGAATGCACATTTTATAATAAATGTTGTAGTTTGATTTCCTCAAACTAAGAAATATGTAGAGCTGTACCAGATACGACCTCTTGAGTTGCGCGCTCTTCCATTCTTACTGCCACTAAATGGCGTCCATGTTCCACTTTCCCCGGGGTAAATAATCTGAGCTATCCGACTTGGGCAGGGGAACAATCACAACCCAATATTAGTATTATAATTAGAGTGTTGGATAGCGAACCTACTTTGTCCTAATTATATGTTGAACACATTTGTTATGAGTTTTCTGTTTTCCTCATAATAATATAAAATTATTGGAGTGGTCGTCGTGCCTTTCCTATGTCTTAGTTATGAATATAGTCTGTATTCACACAAAGGATAACTAACTTTGTAACATGGACACACTTTTTGAATCCCGGGGCCTACCACGCAATATGTATCCGTACGTAGGAGAGACATTTGGAGTTACTATCATTAACTATAATCCATACACCAAAAAAATTCTATTAGTTAACTATAATACATTTTCAGGTTAAAATAATTTATAACTTCAAATAATTTTTCTAAGTCCTCAAAATTATTTCCATAAAAATTTATAATCTATTTCCTATACTGGGGTCAATATGTCTTTTTAGAGGTTCGTCTCCTGCTATGTAAAATAAAATACAGTTGGGGGACAATCAACTTCAATAATATGTCGTTTCGTTTTCATCAACATCTTAATATTTTCTCAAAAATTTTCAAATTGGACATCAACTGCCCAACATTAAATCTGCAACTTTTTTAAAGCACATAAGGTCTATCACTATAATAAATTGTTGACAGAGTGGCCAACACTGGGGAGATGAACATTATACTATCATTATTTGCAGAACACTTGCTCGGTTTATCTTTATAGAGTTTAAGTTCATTCATAAAATATAAGGTGATGTTCTTGTAGAGTGGTGCGGGGTAGGGGTGGTTTTTTCTCTTGTCCTTTTCGGTTCAGGGGTATTATTGATCAATATTTTAGGCGTGCTCTGTTCCCCTGTATATATTTTCTTTATGTTTTTGGTTCGGGACGGATCTCTATTGTGGATTGTTGCCACACAATGTGTCTCTGCATTTTTGTCACACCTTGGGAATGGATACCAATTATCGGATATTGTCCTATGGTGTTTGGATTTAATCTCGCTTCTTTGTATTTCGCTTATGGGGTTCTTGGGTTACACACTATGGCACAATACACTGAGGAGGAGGGTTGTTACTGTGTCATGCGACCTCTGGGTCTGTATTGTTCTGGTTGTTCTTCAATATCCAGTTTATATCTTTATGCTTGCTTAGGTTTCAAGAAGTTTTCGTTCATTATGACTGACAGGTTGTGATGCGTAGATGCGTGGGACATATTGTTAATTGCTTGTCTTATTCACTGGGCTTTGCATTCATGTATTTTCTATGACTGATTTGTTTTCCATGGTTTGTGTCACTGGGGAGTATGGGGGTTGTTTGTGGGGTGGGGGAGAGGGATGGGGGGGATCCCTGAATCTTTTTGGGGGTGTGGTCATGTGGGTTGGGGATGACTGAGTCTCACTTTTGTGTAGGGGTGGGGGGCGCATTGTGACGGGCGTGAGGGGGGGTGCCTGTAATTGTGGATGGTTGGAGTTGATGGATAGGAGGGGAGGGGATTGCTGGTGGGGTGGCGGTGGGGTACGAGGGATACGTGTTTGTGGTGGCGGTGTGTGTGTGGGTGGAGGCATTTGTGAGGAGGGGTCAGGCACATGTATGCTTTGGGGACTTTATGTTATGGTGGATGGATTAATTTCTGTCGTTGGGAAGGGACGTGATGTTGTGGTTTTTGTGTTGGTTTTGTATTTGTGAGGGGAATTGACTTACTTGTTTGGGAGTACATGGGTGTGCAGGGCTTGTCGGTTGTGTGGGTGGCGATGTGGTTTGGCTATTCGGATTGTTAACGTCTTGTAAATTTTTGTTGCACATTGGTTAGTCTCTCTACGATGGGTTCACTTGATACATTGTTTTATTTGGGGGCTACGGGGGGGGTGGGGTCTGTTACATAACTTTGGTCACATTGTATGGTCGTGCATTTTTCATGGTGGATTAGTGGCTCGCCGCAAGAGGTATTTCGGGTGTTGTATGCAGGGTGGTTTAGAAAGTGGGTATAAGGTGGAGTGATTGTAAGGGTGCCCATTTTTATCTGACTTTACTTGGGGGGGTGGATAACTATCAAACTGCACCGATGTTCTAGATGTAAGATCGTTGGTATATCAAATTTCGAGATGAGAAAAATAAATTTTCGGCGAGGTCTCTCATCCTCACATAATAAAATATATGTGAAATAGAAGGATGGAAAAAATACTAATTGTCGTGATAGGATTCTTCTTATTTGATCGGATAGACATTAAGGGCCTGGCTACCAGCTGTCTTCGATTGGGTTCAATTTATATTTATCGGTATCCTTGCTGTTCTGCTGTTCCTTTTCCTTTTTCATTGTTTCTTTATGTCCATTTTATTCTCGCTCTTGGTGCTCCTATATTTTTATAAATGTGGATCTTTCTATTACCTCTCTTATTTGTACTGGAAATATATCTTATTAATTGTCATTGTACTATATTTGCGAAATATGTTTCAATCATATTTTCAACATTAATCATTTTTAGAACTATTAACTCTTATGTTCTTGGACATGTTCAAAAATTGTCTTTTTACTATTGTAGACAATATTTTTTTTCGATACACACCCTTCTCTGCCTTTCGATGGTCCGAGGCAGTTTGGCAGATGTTAGGTGGTGCGAGTGGTAAATCTTCCGATGGTACTCTGCCTGGTTGGAGGGGGTTAACGTTTCGGTTCTGTAGTTTGGCATTATTTCTCTTACCGGATGTTTGGAGTAATGTGTGGGGCGGCCGCGCGGTCCAGTCTGTCTTGGGGGAGGGTAATAGGGGGCGGCAATTTGCTTTCTCCTTGTTATATCGGGGTCTGTCATGTCACGTTGGGTTTCTTTTTTTTTGGGGGGGGGTTGGCCTTTGAAACGCGGTGGCCGTCCGCGCTCCCAACCCTGACTGACCTCGCCCTAATTGTGAGCAAATCTCAGCTAGTGTTTCCCACTTTCAATCAATCATTTATTTTTTTTCTTACTGTTATTCTGGGTTTATTATGAGCTATAGTAATTTGTCAATTTATTCCAACCTATACTTACAACATTCTGGTAAATTCGTGATAAAAGGGATTAGTATATTTCGATTATTACTATAAATATGTTTCATTATTACAAAGGCCTATAAGCAAAAAATCAATAAAATATAATATCTTATCAAAATGCGGATGCATCTCTTTTTCCTTTTACTCTTACGGGGCGCTAGCAACTTATTCAGTCATATACTTTTTTTTTCTCCATTATTTCAATCTCCATTTTGTGTCATTTGCACATTAGTACTTGTGGTTCCATGGGATTTTACATATTTCAGTTGTGTTCATTGTCTAATGACAACCCTCAATATTGACTTTCTAATATGTGTGTTTCATCATATGTGCAAATACATCATCACTTGCTCCTGATTTTTTTCATGGTTTTCATCAATTTTTTTTTATTTTATCCTTGTCTTATTCTTGTAAACATACCGGCGTCAATGATAATATATGTAGTATAACACTCAACCAATGTTTATGTGGGGGATCTTTTGTGGCATAAATAAATTTCAACAAAATTCTGGTGGCTTGTACTTTGTGACAACTTTATAGTTTCACCACTTAATTATATATGGCCACACTTTATTCTCATACATAACATAGTTGCTTCATTCAATCTCTTGTGTAATTAGTGGGTTTTCATGCAGGTAATGGGGTATTCATTTGCTAGGTCTGCATGTGCACAATTGCCTTTCTTTAACATGTGGGCAAAGGCATCATCTACACAATATGGTGTAAATGTGTTCAATCTGCGGGTTTGCATTCTTAGTTATGTCATATCTAGGGATTCTTTCTTTGACAGTATATATTATGTTACGTTCTGGCACTTGCCTGGCGATATGGTTCTATGGAGCTGTAGCGTGTGTCGTGGCTGGTTCTCCACCCAACCCCCGTCAATGCTGTTTCTTACAAAAATGTTGGAGTTGCAGAGATCTTGCTGGTGGAACTGAGAGCGGGGGTTGCATGGAGCTGTTTCATATGGTGAGTGTTGGTTGGGGTGTTACATTTTGTGTATGTCGGGTCACACTACATTGAGGGTTAGAGGTTATGGGGGTGGGTGACCTGTCAAACGATTTGTGGTTGTTTCACGGGTTGGCGTTTTTACAGGTTTGTAGGGTCACCCCCGGGGCAAGGACGGGTTTTGAGCAGGTTCACATAAACGTTCCCGGGGGGTGACATTGATTCGGGGGGTTACATGGGGTGGGGGACTATTTTATGACGATCGAGTCAGCATAATTGAAGAAGTGGGCTGCGGGTGGTGGAGCGTGACCTGGGCACTTACACCGTATTTCTTATAGGCGGATAAAATTAAAACTTTCTCAGTGAAGCTTTGACATTTAGGTCTTAGTCAAGCAAGTCTTTTGAACCTGTCTTAAAAACTGAAATTATGAGTACATGGGAGAGAGTTAGTACATTGTTAAAATGGTTTTTTCACATATGAGTAGGTACACGTGTTCGGAATCCTTCGCTACAGATAAAACCTTGGGCGTGTTTTTATAGAATCAACAGCTTCAGATCATTCCGTTCTCATTCTCCTAAACCTTGCTGCAATGTCCCGACTGCTTAGGCGTGTTCATACTGCCAGTAGCAGCCAGTGGCTGTCGGCTGTGATAGGCGACGAACACTGCATTTGCTGACTTGTTGGGGACAATCGAGGACATTGACGAATGCAGTGATCGGGTTTACCTGTCGGTTAGGGTGAGTCCAGTGTATATGTGCTGGAACATCTGTTGGTTTTGAGGAAGAGTATATGTTTCGCTCTTGATTTTTCTTTCTGATTACGGGTTGTGCTCGTACACGTTAGCATCTCGGTTACATTGGGCACTGTATTTTTCACACTGTTGTTTCTTGTACTAGTTGAGAGGGCGCTAACTCTTCTCGGCTTGATTTTGGAAACATGATTGCCGTTTCTTATGTTCTCTTTCTCCTAGTCGTTGGGTCGTCGCTCGTTTGTCGCGGGGTACGGGTCGGTGGCTTGGTGTGATGGTCTACCTGTTTTGGGTTGTGGCGCGTTTGTCCCAGCGGGAGCTGTATAAGGCGCATGGATTTTTAGGGGTTCGTTGCAGCATAGCACATCGCCGGGGGCTTGGGTTAGTGCACAGGGTGAATTAACAGGGTAGCGGGGCGGAGTCGGAGGGGGCGCGTGGTTGGAGTAATGGGGCGCGCGCGATGGTGGGTCGATGGTGGGCCCGGGGCGGTCATAGCGCTTGCGGGCAGGGGGCGGGGGCGCGCTAAAGTTTGTGCGCGATAGGGTGTGGGGGATTTATTTAATGAGGACGCTGGGGTCCCGGTGTTGGGATTACTCGGTTCTTATCGGAGTGTTCATCCTTGTACGAGCAAGTACTTGTTATGGGGGGTTTTGTGACCTAGGGGGGGGGGGATAGTGGGGGCGCGGGGGGGATTTTCACGTAGTAACGTGACCCCAGGAAATGGGTGTGTGTTTTGGTCATTCATGAGATCGTGTGTTGAATCCTGCAGGGCTTAGTTTAAAGGAAGTCTGGTGTGTCCCCGTGTATATATCGTTGAATTACTTGTGGATGGTACGGGTGGCCTTGTGTTGGTTCAGAACGGTCGTTATTGGTGCTAGGGTTTTTTCAGGTGGTTTGATGCCGGTTTTCGGGGGCGCTGGGTGTGGGGGTATGGGTGGTTTTTCGGTGGTCTGCTTATTTTGGTTACGGTATTTTGTTGTCGGAGCGCTTGGTGGCTGTGTTGCACCTGAACCTGTGGGGTCCGTGGATGTTGCAACCTATCCATCCACATGTATTTATCGGTGTGTGACGGTTCAGGCAAAATGGTAACACTTCGATCCTGTACCGTGTCGTTGTGGTATTTACCTCTTTTCTTTACTGGGGTGCATTCTCAAGATTTGTTTGCGTTTATTGGCGGAGGTCAGGGGGAATGGAGCGTTGTGACGAGGGGTTTGAATGGGTGGGCGCACACACCTGCGTAGTTTGGTAGCTGAAGGGCTTCGTGCAGTGCTAGGCGGGGGATGCTATAACCTGGTGCACGGTTGTTTGTTGTAGGCAACCGGATGCGCCGAGGGGTACGATAGTGGACGTTTTTATATGGTCGTGGTCGGTCATGTGTCGTCATTGGCGGGGCACCTTGGAATTTTGTGTTAATGGGGCGATTGCGTACGGGCCCGTTAAGAGGGCGTGCGAGTTGTAACGCCAGGGAAGAGTGGAACTGGTCCGACTAAGTGTGGGTGTCGCGGCCTGCACCTCTCCCCACCCCTCTACGCGGACCGCGAGGTTGATTTGGTTTGCAGGAGTGAAGCCGCGTCAAGTAAGGTCGTCTATTTATACGGGGTTTGTGGTGGGTCTATAGAGCTTAATCTTCTGTCTTCTTGCCTTTACGCGGCTGGTATCTGGACGTTGGACTGGGTTCTTAGGGAGATCCTGCATTGCATGCATATGCGGGTGGTCTGCGATTTTCTTGGTTTACTGATTGCGGTTAGGCAGTGTGTCTTGGCATACAGCCTGACGGTTCGGGTTCTTAGTGGTTGTTTATAATGCAAACACTACAGTTTGGAGAGTTGTATAACATTTCTTCATTTCAGATAGATTACCCTGCAGTTGGTTTTCTGTTGGAGATACAGCATTAAGTATCACCTGTATGCAGCTTGATTTGCATACATTTTGTTTTTGCCGTGCAGTGGGGATAGGCTGCGGCGTTCTGCCACTAGGTTTTCGGAGGCTGTCATAATGTTGCATGTTCTGATGCGCCCGGGGTAGGTTTGGGCGAGGGGGGGGAGGGGTTCGGGGCGGGGGATGGCCTGTGGCCATGGGTGGGTGATAGAGCGGCGTTTGGGTGGGTTTTTAGTGGTGAGTGTGGAAAGGGCTGACGAGACGTCGTGTAGCCGGGGGGGAGTGTACATTGGGCATGGGAGTGTGGGTGGAAGGCGTACAAGCGTGGCCATTGGGTGGAGTTGTGGATCGGGGATGCTGTGGGGGAAACGGGTGGGGAGGGTGGGTACGTGTTGATTGAAGGGGGGCTTTGGAAGGAAGAATATATATAATACTTAGGTTGTGGAGTTCGAGGGCAAAGTGTGGGGTGGGGGAGAGGAGTTGTGGAGGGCGGGCGGCTCTTGCGGTCTCCAGATTTGGCACATGCCCAACGGTGACGGTGATGGAGAGTAGATGGTATGCAATAGTGGTTGTGCCTGGGGGGGTGTATGTAGACTAGGATGGAGAGGAGGGAATGGATATATATGGGTGTTAGTACACAGATATTTCAAGAAGAAAAAGGGGTAATGGATATAATGGGGTGTATAGATTTGGGAGTGACCGGCGGTGACGGGGCTGGGAAGATTATCGCCATTCATCGTGTTTGTGTGACGTCGTCGATGACCACAGGGTAATTGTAGTAAAGGCAGGAGTACGGGGAGCCAGACGCAGGGATGGATCGTAGGGATTTTTAGGGACACATCAAATACGGAAGGGGCTAACTAGGGCCCAGGGGGGGAGGGTATTTGAGGTGCGTGCAGTGGGGGATGGGGTTTGGCATCAACACACTATGGTTGTGTTTGTCGAGGGGGGTTTGCGTTACAGAGTGTGGCCCCAGAGTTCTGTGGAGGTACTAGTGGGTGGGGGGGAGGGGGTAGATGTTTTTGTGGATTGTGTTCTTGGTGTGGCGAGACTGTCACGGGAGGGGGACGGAAACGACGGGAGACAGGGCCCTTGTTCGTGTGGAGTCGGGGGGAATTCATGGCGTTATTAGTTGTTCATCACCCGGTACATCTTGCTCACGTGTCCGACAGTCCCCTGTCCGTCAAACACCCCGTCCACGACCCGCCCCACCCCCCCCACGTGCTGTCCCGTGTGTCGTGAGGAAGTGTCCGTGTTTCATGTGGTTATGTGCCTACAGATTATGTAATCGTACCTGTTGTATCTGTATACTGTTGGGGCAGTGTCTGGTGGTTTTGCGGTACGTTGTTTTCCAGTCACAACTATAGGCGCAGTCATCAACGCAGGGATGGATTACTGTAATTTGGGGTTATCTGTGGTTGCCGTATTGTTTACCTTGATGTGCCTCAAGCTGATACGGGCATTATGGGGGGGGAGAGGAGGGTTGGGTTTTTGGGGATTGATAGACGGGACAGTGAGTGGGACGCAGTGGTTTGTTTTAACTTTTGATGTTTAATAGAGTCACTAGTGTGTTAACCAGATGTGTTATTGGTATGGATGGAGTCAATTGCAAGGTTGGTAGGTCCCTTTCACACCTGGGTGGGAAAGGGGGGAGGATTCTGGTTTATCTTTTTATTTATTCTTCCAATTTTTAGACGAAGATGATTTGTGGAGTTTTAATTAAAACATGTAAAGGTGTCTCCAACGATAATTAGTGGGATTATCTTACACCTGGCGTCACAGGAGGACAATTACGTTCTGACAGTTTGTTTTTTTTAAATCGCACAGGCCACCGGGGAGGTCTTCTTATTGTATTCGTGTTTGGTGGTCTGGCGGTAGCTTTTTGGCTACAATGGCCTGAACGGTCTGGTGTGTGTTTTTTTTTTTAATGTGCTGGTTGGCGTGTGATATTCCGGAGTAGGGGTTATTAATATTGTGGTTTATGTTTTGATGTTTGGTTTGTAATTTTGATTTATTTAAAGTTTAGGTTTTGCCTACATAAAATATCCTCGTCGGCTTTTTTTAATCGAAATTCGATATATATTAAACGATCACAATCGTTTTGGCGGGGGAAGGGATCGAAGAAACAGGTTTGGATTGAAAGAAAAAATACTTTACCGAGGAAATGGAAGGACTGTTAACTCAAAAGGACTCTTCTTAATAGCAAGGTGTCCGCGTTTCCCTCACGATGGCGAGTTTGGGCTATCTCAATATAACCACTAAATAATTACACTAGAACAGATGAATAAATATTCGTCAGGTGTGGTTGCGAGAAAATATCGTCCGATAAACCGCGTAAACAACGTATTACGGTATGCTGGGGCGGGCCAGGGCGAAAGTCAGCTCGAGAGACTTCCACTGCAAGTATCTTTTTGTGGGTCAACCTGGTTTCATTGGCCGTTCCTGATCGCCTTTTGCCAATACAGCCTGTCAAATTAGCTAGAGACCTGGATGCGCGGCAATGTTGAGGAATAAGGCGCTCCGCGAATGCAACGAACCTTGCTACCACTGCACACACTTATAGTTACAGTGTACTAGGTCTGTCGACCATCCTCTGTCTTGTTCGCCCTTATCGCTTTATCATGTCTGATCCCATGTATCATGCATGTACCACGCCTGACATCTGGTAACAACAATATCATCCTACCATCACATTAGACATTATTAGGTAGCTAAAAAAAAACAGGGCCACATATCTAAATCGTGCACCCTGAAAATCGTGCACCCTGAGTGAAAATTGTCAGGAAATTGTTTCATGATGAAATATAGTATGATAGCCTAGCCGAGACAGTAAAGTGAAAATAAGACAGTGAGAAATTGAGCTTTTCAACTATTTGGAAAAGTCTACCAGAACATTTCCTAAGTTATTTAATTAATTTAGTTTAACTTTATCATCATCAGATTGTGTATATAAAAAGAATTCATTGATTTCCATCGACCAACATTCATCCTTTAGCACAAGACAGATAGATGTAAATAAATAATTCAATAATTGTATTCAGCAGCTTTATTAATGCTGTATTGTTACAGCTGCGTTTTGTTGAATTATTAATTATCACTAATAGTTACTTAGTGGAAGTGGCACTTTAGACTCTGACTTCACTTGTAGATCTTTCTGTAGCAGACATCGTCACAGCCGTGACTCCATTTGGACGTGTTGCCATGGATATTGCTGGACCGCTCATTAGGAACAGCTACATGCTGACACCTGCTCAATGTAGGTAGAGACAGTTGATATGGCATCCATCGATTAAAGCATGTCGCCAATGTCATGCTGACAATATTCACCCTGTTAGGTTTCCCTCATCAGATTTTGACGGACAATGGATCCCGATGGACTGAAATTTTGATGTGGTACATTGCAATCAAAATATTGTGTAAAGCTTATTCGATCAAGGGGTGATCGATTACCAGAATTGTAGCGTCCTCGAAAGGTTCCAAAGTTCCGATCATTGTTTTGATTGAAGATTATATCCACACTTTGAAATTTGTTTCTGGGGTTACGCCTATGCCAGGAACGTGCAGATGAGTTTCTGACAACTGTCCCAGGATGAGCTGTCATAAATTGACGGCCCAACTCTTCCACCACCGACAAAGATTGTGGCTCACGTTCATGAAGATATGCGAAAAAATCTGGACTAATGGAGGACAGTATCCTGTCTCTCAACATGAGATTCACACGATCCTCAAATGTATGCTTAATTTGGTATGCATAATTTGGATGGATGACAAAGAAAGAATTTTGTGAAGTGCTTGTTAGTGTTAGGCATTAATTTCTCAAACCGCAGTCGATACCCATTTTCATCACACTTGTTTTTTTTTTTAAGCAGTGCTGCGAACAGACCACCAGTATTTTTCTGGTCTTCCCCCATCCAGGGTACAAAATGCATGTTTTGGCTTATCTAGTTAACATGTGACAACCGTAATTTTACTATTAACATGATTGATTTAGTGCTATTTTGTGTTCTTGCTAATCTGTTTTATTTGCGGTGATTTTTGGTTGGTACTATTGATATTTTCGTGGGGGCGGGCCATTAGGGGTAACTTGGGCAAATTGGTGGTCAACACTCCCATGTTACTTACAACCTATGCGTGAGGGTGGTCGTGTAGGTGACGAATGAAGATCGTGGATTCTGATGGGAGGGGGGGAATGGTAAGTGGGCGTGATTAAGGTGGGGCGAATAGGGAATGCTGATGTTTGTGAGGGTGGATGAGACGCAGGACGGTTGGGGAGGGATTTGACACCATTGGTGGTGGGGCGGTTATCAGAGTAGCAGGTTTGAGAAAGGTGAGGTGTTTCTAGAGGAAAGAGGCAGCTAGTGGGGGCGAAGACATGGAGGGAGATGAAGGGGAGAAGGCGGGGAAGGAGTAGGGAGGGTTCTCAAAGCAACAAATCACCCTCAAGAGAGAGGCGGATAAGTGAGGAAAAGGGATTGGAGAGGAAGGGCCTTTAGCTACGGGGGCGTATGCGAGAGGAAGATATGGGAGAGAGGGAGAAGGAGGTGGCACAGGGGAGAGGCGCACGGTGAGGAGACGAGAAGTGGCGCGCAGGCAGCGTCTTCGGGAGAGGCGGAGGGCACAGTGCGGGACGAGTCCGATGAGTGGTCCTCTGGGGAACCTACCTATCCAAATGGCAAACTCTTGAGTTAGTCTGGCCTTGCATGCTCGTTTTTCTACCTAGATGGGAGGGAAAATGTGTTTATTAGCACCAATTTACTTAGGTCTTTTTATGAATATTTTTGTTTTCCACATTAGGTATAATACGATTGACATTTTTGGTGCTTAATTGAACTTACTGAGTCGTTCACTTTTCTATCCGTGTGGGGGTAGTGGGGTGGTTCGTCGTCCCGGTGAGACTGTATCTTGTCGAGATGCGGGGCGGCCTTTCCTGGACTGGTTCCATGTCTAGCTCATAGGGTCCTTCATTAGTGTGGCATTATTGTTGGTCCCCCCAACAGCGGATCTGGGGCGTCATGGTGGGCCATGGTGACACTCGGAGAGTGGGGGGAACAAACTGGCGGGGAGGGGTTGACGATGAATCCTGTCTCGTTCCTCACTTTATGACCAGGGACTTCTAGGCCCCCCCCCCCCCCCCACCAATTTACAATAGCAGGTCGGGGGGGGGGGTCCACCCCATAGCTCTCTTGTTGAGGTCCCTGCAAGACCCCGCGCGCCGGGGGCGTGTTGCGCGTGGGGCGGGGTTAACGGGAGGCCCCGCTGTAGTGGGGTGGTGGAGGGTTGGGGCGCGGGCCGTGGCTTGGGTGCCGTGTGGCCCGGGTCGTGCGTTGTGGGGGGGTGGTGGGGGTGGGGGGGGTTTTGGGCGTGGGGGTGTGGTTCTAGTCCGTGGGCCCGCGCCTCGGGAGGGTGTTGGGGTTTGGCGGTGTGGGGTGTTTCGGTGCAGGTCTTCAGGGAAAAAACTTTTCCTTTTCGGTTGGTCTTGGTTTGCGGGTGTTCAGATCTATGGGTTACGCACCTGTAAGAGAAATTTTCAGGGTTAAGAAGTAAAAAAGTGATCCTTCAATTAATTTGAGTCAAGAGTGTGATTTAGTATGGATCTTTGGTACAGTATGTCACTGACCAATATTTATAAAATTATACAATCATCCATATCTAGACACCAGTGAATCCACTGTGGATCTTTTTAAAAAAGGGGACTTGGTTTAGTCAAAAATTATTCCAGAAAAACTCATTATTCATATAAATGAGATTAGACCCAAAAACAACATGTCTTTCAGGCTGGGAAGTTAATGTGTGTGAAGCTAATGTTCACAAGTCTTGTTTGCAGAAATAAAGCAGGGAAAAAGATGTTAAGTATGTACACTATTTGTAACATTGTGGGAAGCTTTAATAAACTTGTGGCTTTTTAAGGAATTGCATGTTTTATTATAGCTTGTTAATGCTCAGATAAAGAAAGATCCATATGTGCATATGTGCCACCCATAAAGAGTTGTTTCTTGGACAGTTTTAAGGTGGTGGGGACGGTTACTGAAACTGGATTGTACGTACACAATATCAATTTTATACTTTTTAAGCTTATTTTATTAAATAATTCATTCGCAGGAATCGATTGTTGAGCAAGGTTTTAAACATATGAAAAGTGCATTTCGATGTATCAAAAAGCATATTTTTCTGTACACCTCAAGCTATGGATTGCACATTTGTGCGAAAATGGCAATAGTTTGGTCGGCACTCAAGTTATACCTTAGGTTACGCTGTCCCATATTGTGGATTTTTTTGGTATCGATTCACAGGGAATTTCTTTTGTCCTGCCGTTATAAAGACAAATTGAAATCTATGTTTTTTCTCATAGGCTTGAATGATGGTTGTGTTTGAATTTTGTAAATTTTACGCTAACCTTCTGTATAAGTTCGTTGTCACGTGGGTGACCTAATGCCCTAGCATTCCCGACCCATTGGAAGACGCAATGTAAACACCTGTTTTGATTGGTCATACACAAACAGTTTTGCTGCGTGCGCGAATGTGGAACAAACATACAGCAATTTCCGTCCCGCCCGTACACAAAACCATTTGTTCACTGCTGCCTGGTAAACGTGTGGTGGCTGTTCGATGTTTTCTCGTTTGAATTTCAGGTGAATTGTGTTCTATTACTTCCAATATTGTGGAAGGATAAGTTGGTAAGTAGTTCAAAGCAAATATCTGCTGCCAGGTCCACGTCGACATGTTATTTTTCTCTTAGCCAGTGGTAACGGTGTAAGGACAGATTAGTATCCAGTAGTGAAATGATATACACTCTAAACCAACTGGAATTTTTGCATACAGTATCACGATAGGCCTTATAGTACAAATTGCTGATCCAGTAGTGCGTTCACCACTGGCCCAGTTGATCTGATATAAAAAAACTAACTTTGAGACACGTTAGCAAGAATGTTTGCATCTCATAATACTGTCTGCACCCAGCCGTAAACCTAGTACAAAACCATTGTTGACATTTCTTTATTGCTTTATAAAAAATGTGTGTTGCAATGTGTGTAAAGCAGAAAACACATTGCATATATGCAAGACTGACAAACACAAAGACTAAGGGTTGTCTCTTTTCCTGGAAGTTGTGTGTCAACACATGTGAAATAAAAAGCAATTTTAGACGACACATCCGAGAGGGAACCAGAAGGCCGGCGGCCATCGTGGATGATGCAATCAACAAAGTCTGCTTGTTTCTTGGTGCCCTCATGTCTGAATGTGGCCCATCTACATTCAAATCTCTTGTCTG